>JADRCH010000005.1:31784939-31810925 GCA_019843965.1 Rhynchomys soricoides | reverse complement strand
CTTCTTCTTCTTCTTCTTCTTCTTCTTCTTCTTCTTCTTCTTCTTCTTCTTCTTCTTCTTCTTCTTCTTCTCCTTCTCCTTCTCCTTCTCCTTCTCCTTCTCCTTCTCCTTCTCCTTCTCCTTCTCCTTTTCCTTCTTCTTCTTCTTTCTCCTCCTCCTCCTCCTCCGCCTCCTCCTCTGCCTCCTCCTCCTCCTTCTCTTCCTCCTCCTCTTTTTCTTCAGTGCAGGTGGGGGATTCACAATGATAGATGGCATGGACCTGGAAGGACTTGCTTGCTTGTGAGTAATGACCTGAATTAAGCATTGTCAATCCTCTTTGTGTTTCCCCAAGAGAAAAAGAGAAATATTGTTTCTCCTGCGTGTTTTGTTCAGCTAATATGTTTTATTTGTTACAAGTCATGAAATATTTCCCACCACCCTACAGCCACCCTTCTTATTTAGATGTTAATTAGTGCATTTGTAGCAGGCTCTCAAAAATTCAAATCATGAGGAAGTTAGGTGAGCCATGTATAAGAATAGAGACTATGATGGGATGTAAAGAACAGAGTAAAAGGAAAGTACCAGCAGTACATAAGCAGATTCATTCATCATAGTGCATCAGCAGATTTCTTCACCACATCTGCCAGATCTTCCACAGGATGAAAGGAATGTTTTGGCCTCCCCATAAAACAAACAACTTGAAATTCTAATTTTACCCTTAAAAGCTCACAAATGAAGCTTACTTAAAAACAGCACTCTTAAGTTATTGTGGTTTATTAGGTAGGTGGCTCATGGAACTTAGTGCGCACAATTCAACTGGTAGCAATAACATTTTTGTTGTTATTCATGACTGTGTATACATATAACAAGCCCAGCAGAAAATAGGACTTTTTGATATATAAAGTAATTTAACTTGCTATTCCAAAACATATAGGTTAATTTTCTGTTGTTCTAATTTATTTAATTATTTTTGATTGATAAAGTACAAAGTGATCTAAAGTACCTTTTCTGAAATTTACATGTCTAAATATTTTTGCTACAATAAAAATGTTATATTTTGTTTTCACGTCTAGTTAACTTTTGTATAATGATGGTTAATTTGTTCTAAGGAGATACAGCATGTTTTATGATTTACACTTAATTATAGTTATTTTGCCAGGAATGGTTTCTGATCAGTCAGTCCTCTCAGCACCATAATTATTCTGAATCCCTGACACTAGATGAGACTTTTTTCACTTTCCATAATAAAGGAGACTAAATATTCAGATGAGAAGTATTTATTCTACAAATTGTCTTTTTCCTAAATTTTAGCTGCTGGAATAAGCAACTAATTGATTTAATTACACAATCTACATAAGCACAATATATAATGAGAGTTTATGATTTAAGAAACACAATTTTGAATAATCACCAAGTATCTAAGAATATGAATTAATTTTCTTACTGCTGTGATTAAATTCCTGGCAGAAGCAACTTAAGGGAGAACGGTATGTTTAGTTTATAACTGGGAGCAGTACAGTCCATTGTTTCAAGGAAAGTTCAGGATACATTGTATATATCCCAATATATATCAGGAAGGAGATGAATATATCTCAGTTTTATTAGGTTCCTTTTTCATTTTTATTAGGTTCAGAAATCTAGACTATAGAACCATGCTACCCACATTTTATTGTATCTTTATACCTCAACCATTTTATCTAGAAAGCCTCACAGACAAGGCCAAGGTGATCCTAGAGATATAAAGCTGGCAGTCAGTATTAATCAAGTCACCTCAAACATTGATAAATTGATAAACATTGTGAAGGTATAAGCTTAATTAGGCATATTTATGGATCTGGTGGTTGATATATTTCAGTACCATGGGGAAACCTTTATAACTTTCTATTTTCTCCATTTCTAACAGGCAATACTGTCTTTGGTCTTGAACAGCATGCTTAATATAGTCAGACCCTGGCACACTGCAGTAAACTTATGGGAATGTTGTGGGATAGTTTAAATTTTTGAAAGTAATAAAATGATCACCTGATACACTGGTTGAAAGAATATAAATGACAAGCCTTTAGGTAAACAATATTTCTACACTGGACAATGGTACATTCCTTTGACATCATTATGTCCTTACAACTCTGAGCTCTTAGTGTCACTTGTAGCAAAACATGCTGCTCGTAATTCAATTTTTAATTGGAAATAAACAAGGCAGGATTTAGCTTGATCCCAGTATGTAAGAATTTGTACTGTGATGGATAGCAGCATGCCTGGAATTCTTAATGACACAACTACAAACAAAACCATGTGGTATTTAACTTTTTCTATATATTATTTTCAGACAGTTGTTTAAAAGTTAGTGCAAAAGGACTCCTTTAAATATTTAGACTTAATTTGTCCTTTTATCTATGGTAGTATGAAATCATTGTATAGAGACTAGGAAGTCTGTAAAGAGAGAACATTTGATAGCCCCTGCGGATACTTATATGTCTTGATCCACTAGCTTCATGTGGCTAGAGACTGACTAAATTATGTTTGCTGTTGCATTCCTTCCACTGATAAAATATCTGATGTATCATCACTACTCAAATGCACTTGTTGAATTCTTTTATTCTGTGATCAAATGACATAAAATGCTCCTGATATAAAAGACAACTGTTATTGCAGGAATGGAAACTAAAAGATATAAAGTGTTCCAAGAAATATCTGCTGTTTTTTGTTTTTATTTCCAAAAATAAGTTTTGAAGTCTGTACAAATTTTAAGCATAAAGTCAATTTTGGCAGAGCCCTGCATCTATTATGTGAACAACTCCATGTTTTGATCTTTTTAAAAATAAGAGAAGGCAATTTTGGGAATCAGTTTTGTGGTTGCTTCTGCCAGGGCTAAAATTGTTCATCAAATGTGAACTAAAACTATATGAATTGAGGAAGGCCAGAAAGGTCCTATGCACAATTATAAAAATGTTTCTTTTAAAAATGCAATTCAAGTAAAAGCCTGTCAATTCTCCTTAACCTTTTCATGAAGAAAGGGATGGTAAATATATCAGAACAGGTAAAGAAGTATTTTTCAGTGACCAAATATTCCACTTATCATTTGCTACATGATAATGAACCCTAAACACAGTGCCTCAAAGTGACATGGTTTTCATCCTTCGATCTTATGGTGGACTGGATTCAAGTGGTTAGTCCTGCAAGTCTAGCATGAAATTGCAAAGATAAAATAAAATAAAACAGCGTTTTCTCATCTGAGTGGATGGAGAACCAATGTGTCTTCTTGACTCACTACTGGCCCTTACAATGGAATAACTGGAAGAAGTGAAAATTGGCTCAGTTTTTGACTTTCCACATGGCCACCCATCTAATAGGCTACTGATAGCACTCATTGTTAGTAACAAACTTTACAGATATCCTATGACTTCAAAGCCCAATGGTGATATTTCTTGTATTATGGCTTTGGAAACTACACAGTATTTTTTGCTGTACTGTATTAGCTCTGAGCGTGTCGGGATATCAGTTTACGTTCAGAGAAGGAAGATTAGCTTTGAGATACAGGTGTCAGGAACATGGGGGATTCAAAGTTACATGTGAAGATGACTAGAACAATAAAATGTGCTTAAAATTTTCAG
Source organism: Rhynchomys soricoides (assembly GCA_019843965.1). Classification (NCBI taxonomy): domain Eukaryota; kingdom Metazoa; phylum Chordata; class Mammalia; order Rodentia; family Muridae; genus Rhynchomys; species Rhynchomys soricoides. The sequence goes on along the minus strand of JADRCH010000005.1, from coordinate 31,807,335 downwards.
AGGATCATAATATAGAGAGAATATTGACAGCAATATTTGCTCTATGAATGAGACACTGCTCCACTTTGAAGAAGTCCTTCGTTAATACCCACATTAATAAGATCTGACAGAGTTGACAAAGTCCAGACAACATGGCAATCTGTGTTTAAATGAGCTTGACTACCATTGGGGGAGGGGGGGAGATGGGTGGGTAGTTCTACCCTTTTTTGAGCATGCATTGTTTTTTTAAAAAATAATTTATTTTGAGAATATTATATAATTGTATCATTTCCCTTTCTCTTTCTTCCTTACAAACCATCTGGTGTACACCCCTTCCCAGTTCATTAAAATGAATAGCCTTATTTTTCCGTAATTGTTTATATGTGTGTGTGTGTGTGTGTGTGTTGTAGTATTATATATATAATATATATATAAGCATTCCCTAGTTGTCCATAGTTCTTTGTGCAGGGTGGCGGCTCCCTGAGATTCCCTGGTCATTATTAATAGGTCTTCTATTGGTACCATACTGAGAAAGGTCTTATTTGTTCAAATAGAAATTAACACAAAGACTCCAGAATCACCAATGTTAAGAGAGTGGGAGACTTGGAACACTTAGTCCTAACTGGGATGTCTTCCTCATACCCCTTCCATTGGGGCTCAGAAATCTCTCCAGAAGAGGAGACAGAGAGACTGCAAACGCCAAAGTTGGTGGATGACTACATGGAAACTGTGACTTCCAGTCACAACAAGACAGGTGCACATATGAACTCCTAGAGACCATAGCAGCAAACACAGGAACTGAGCAGTTTCAAACCCAACACGTTCTCAGCACTGAGAAGGGAAAGTAGACAAGGGTTCCAATGCCCAGCCAAAAAAAAAAAAACTATCTGCAATTGATTCCCACTGGCAAAGGACAAAATAATTTTCTCTAATGGAATCTCACTGGGTATATTAAGCATACTTCAGGGTTGGTCACAATGCGGAGGGTTATTCAGAGGGAAGGAATTTAATTCAGAGGTATTTTTGTAAACTTGTTTGTCTCATTTTGATTTGTTTGGTGTGTGTGTGTGTGTGTGTGTGTGTGTGTGTCTGTGTGTGTCTATGTGTGTTTCTTCTTTTGTTGTTTCTTTGCTTGCTTTTTAGAGAGAGAAAAAGTGAAGTTGGTTGCACGGAGATGATTTCAAATGTGGTGTTGAGGAAGGAAACGTACAGCATCAGAACATATTATATGAGAAAAAAAACTTTTCAATTCAAATACAATTTTTAAATAAGAAATCTGTTTACTCCATGCTTCTTTATGCTACACATGAAGTATCAGAGCACTGAATTGTTACGGTTATTATTCAAGTCTTGAAATCATTTCTGGTTTACCAGTGGAGAACAAAATATCGAGGTTATCTCTAAGACACACTAATATACAGATTAAATATAGACAGTATACAAATATGACTGAGCAACATTTTTTATTATGAGAAGAATAATGAATCAAGTTTGGCTTGCATGTGTGAATTCACCTGAGAACTGCAGATACAAAAACAGTGATGCTGGGCAGTGGTGACCATGCCTTTAATCCCAGCACTTGGGAGGCAGAGGCAGGCAGATTTCTGAGTTTGAGGCTAGCCTGGTATACAGAGTGAAATCCAGGACAGACAGGGCTATACAGAGAAACCCTGTCTTGAAAAATAACAACAACAAAAAAGTAGTGACAACATTCCTGGGCATATTTAAATATCTGATGGTACACTTTTGGATTCTTAAGTAATAATACTTAAATACTTAAGTAATTTCTTTACCTTATATTTTCTAGGAAGGGAATATTTCTTACTGTGTATAATGTAATCTCTTCCTGGGTAAGAGTAAATTTTCTGCACCTCTTTTCTTAAACCTGTTCGATGATAGGAGCTAAGCATCTTATTTTAAAAATCATGTGGTTCCAGACCATTTCCCAAATGTCCCTCTTACTATAACGACCACTTTATGCCCCTGTACCATGGTCAGGACCATGTTTGTGCCTCTCTTACTTTAATTGGCCACATAAAAACAAGTTTTCTAAAATTATGGCAATATGCATAATAGAATGTCATTCAGCCACAGAGAAGAGTGGGATTTCATCGTTTGTATTGTGTATGAGCTTAGAAGAAATTGCATTAAATGAAACTAGTCAGATACAAAAACCATGACCATCTTGCTCTTTCTTATAATGCAGAAATTTAGAATGTTAATCTCATAGAAATAAGGAGAGCAGGATTAATTTCCATGCCTTGGTTGAGGTCTTTACTATTTCTTCATTAGCATGTATTGATAAATTATTGATATTTGTATTCTATTAGTAAAGGGCCCAGCCATCCTAAGCATGACATACAAATCCCTTGATGTAATTTCCATCCTCTCAGGTCTCCTCCCCTGCTGTTTCCTTTAGCCATTGATTACAGCACTGGAAATTACAGCACCTCAAATTAAAAAGTGCTAAAGATCCAACAATCTATTATCTCACTTTTTCCTTGGGTCAGGAGATGATGAGCCTTTACCTCCTCCTCTCTGAGGGTCTCATAGAGCTGCAATCAAGCTGTTAGCCAAAGGATGGTTCCTTCCTCTACGTAGCACTAAGGAAATTGTACACTTCCAAGGTTACTCAAGTTGACAGAACCGTTTCATTTCTTCAAAGGACTGGGGTATTCAGCCTCTCATCGGTGAGATGTCAATTTGGTCTTTGCCCCCTATTTGAGTGGGTGGTCATCCTTGTTGCTATTACACCCACCAGGTTCTAGTCATTCCCCGTGTATTTCCTGTGCTCTTTATTTTGTGGGTAGATAGTTAGTGCATATTTTCCGAATTACAGTTTTGCTCCATGAACAGTATATTTTGATAGATATCTTTTTATGGAAAAAAAAAGGCCATTTGACTAAGGAATATTTTCAATAATTTTCAAGTTGCCTTCAAAGATAAAGAACTAAGGTGTGCACTCTTACCTGTCAGAGTCAAAAATCTATGAAAGTTGAGCATTGACCTGAATCTGGGTTTAGAGATTCCCAAACTCTGTGAGGAATAGGAAAAACACTTTGGTAATTCTCCAGATTCCCAGTACACAGGTATTGGAAGTACACTATGAAATGGTAAGAGAATGTGTTTTCTGGTTAGATGAGGGGGAAAGGAATACTTCATGAGCAGGGCCCAGGGTAAGTGAGCACAGAGAATGCAAGCTTTGTTTTGATGTGCTAAATTAAAGAGCATCTGGAACATCAATGTTCGATTCATCACCGACTCCTTAGGATCTCACCAGTACCTTCTCATGCAGTTCTCCTAGTACTCCACTGAGACAGGTCTCATTATCTCAAGCCTAAAGAGATGAGGATCTTGAGAGTAAGGGTGTGTGTTTGTATGCTTGAGTGTGTAAGTGTGCTCAAGCAGTAGTTTTGGGCTTGTAGCTTCATTGCCCAGTGGATTGGGACAAGGATGCTTAGAAGAATGGGGACAGGAGGCATGTCCCTGGATCATGGTCCCAGAGGACATGGCTGAGTCTTATGTGCTAGGGTACCCTTTCTCTATTGCCTCCCCCAATCTACTACTGTCCTTAGTCATCTCCTGCCCAGAGCCAAACCCTGTAGCTAACTACCTAGAGGCTATTTATTTAAGCAACCACGTTCTGAACCATTTTATTTTGGCAGTTAATGTGCTAATATTACTTCCCATCTTAGAAATGTAATCTATATTGTTGGATCATAGGGTTGGAGCCTAATGAGGAGTACCTTGCCCACTCATATCTATTGCTAGAAAGCAAGTTGTAAGGGAAGGAATTACACAGTAGTATAATAGACAGGAGATGAAGGTCATATTGGAAAGCACATTAGAGTTGGTCTTTTGAAATATAATATAATTAATATAATACAACATAATATAATATATATATGTATACTAAGATTTCAAAAGTACTGTGTTGCATCATGTATAAGGATTTTTTATATTCTTTCATTTGATTTATTATTTCTAAATATGTCTAGACATATTTATATAGAAATAATATGTTATTATGTAAATATATTATTATGTTTAAACCTACTGTTTTAAAACCAAAATTCTATTGCATTCTCCTGCCCTTTTCCTCTTGATCTTTTATTTAAATTTCATGACAAAAGTAAATTTAGTCATATGCCTCTCCAAATTATGTGATTTTTTTCACAGAAATGCAGAGCATGCCTTAATTATGTATTTATATGTTCAATATGACCCTTAAAACATAATTGTTTCAATGTATAGTTTAATACTCTTTTAGAAGGGACTTCTTTATTTTCAGTTTTAATAGGCCTTTAAAAAATTTGAAAATAACAGAAAGTTGATTTTTCACTCTGTGATATTATTATCTATCATCTGTCTACATGTCTATATTACACCAGTCTGAAACAGAGCATGATCATGAAAGCTTAATCCTCTACAATTTGCCAAAGGCAACCTAGAGACTCAGAAAGCTCCATCATTCAGTCTGAAGGGCAAGTCCTACAAGTCATGTACTGGTACTAGATTGAGTTCAGGTCAGTGTAGTCAGCAGTGAGGGGACAGAAAAACATGCCTTTCTCACACTTGTGGTTATTTTGAGGTCCTTGGTAGATTAGATAATATCCATCTGCAGAAACAATGTCCATTTCTTTTCTGAGTCCACTGATTAAATGCTGGTAATTTTACCACCACATATACATAATAAATAATGTTTACCCATTACCCATTTCTGAATTCTCCAAGTTAAAATTACTCATCATAACTCTGAATACACTCTATAAGCAAATATGCATGGCTCAAACACTGCAAAGAGAAATTATTGTAAGCCAGACTTTTTCTTTTGAGATGATGTCACTTTCTATAGTCCAGACTACACTTGAACTTATTGCAAGTCTCCTACCTCAGCTCCATAGTCTTGAGTCACAGAACTATTTTTAAGAACATTTTTCTCACCAGAATTCGGAAGTGAGGCTTTTATGAATAGCCCCTGTATTCTGTGTCATAAGAAAGCCAGTTTACTATCATGTGGCAAAACAAGGGATCTTGTTGCCCTAAGGCATTTCTGACATGTTTTCTTTGGTAAATAAAGGGTTATATCTCTCACATGACCCAACTGGTATCTTTATTCACCTTGAGCAGTAAGAGTTTTCTCTTTTCCTTTTAAATAGAGTGGCATGAGATGGGAAAGAAACCCTTTAACAAAACCTATTCATAAAAGAATACGAAGAATCAGACTGGAGTCCTTCTAAGAGCCTTCAGTACAACTCCAATATTAGCTTATTTTACAAATATTCTGAAGAATGTGTATTCTTTTATAGTAATGCGAGTTATTTGACTAGGACTGTTTTGAGATGTATTCCAGTGAGATAATACATACAAAAGTCTCAATTTTTTTTTTCTTTTCGGGTTTTATAGAAACGTTTCCAATGAATTTGATATGTTACATTTTGATCTCTACTTAGTTCAGACAGTGTCAATAAAACCATACAAATTAAAATCATATGATAAAGCATGATACATGTATAGAGAATCACATGTCTTATGTTAAAAGTTCTGCTTCTAAATACTAATTTTAAAAGTCTGTTGCTTGCTCCAGTTATATTTCACTAGTTAATGTTCTAAATCTTTGCTACTTTTTTCTCCAGTCAAAAAGGATACAATTATCTAAATAATATTGAAAATGTCCACAATATGACAGAAATTTTGCAAAAGCCAGGCATAGGAGGTTAACTAGCCACCCATAGGCAAAATGTTAAACTCCAGTTAAAGCCATGGTGGCAGAGTTTCCCTGTGAGTAGAAAAGCCTCTTAGGACAATGATAACCTCTACTACTCAAGTCTCACTTTGTATACTATCTGAGACTATGCAGTCTCTCTGTCTAGTGGCCTAGATAGCCTGTGCCTCATTTGCTTTGCTGTATTCAACCATTTCAATGCAGTGATCTAGGAGAATCAGATATAGGGTTGAGATTCCACTGTTTCCTTATTTCAGAATTTATAATTGCAAGTCAGAGAACCAGCATCTAGTGAGCCAAGACTATTCAGATCCTTTTCCTAGGGAAAATGCAATGTACAGAATATTAAGTATTTAATCATAAATAGTGCCTTTTTAACCACTGAAAGACAAAACTGATATTGTAAATATCATATATATAGATAAAATCATGCTATTAATATATAGTCATTAATATATGTGTATTATATATTACATATAATAAATACATTATACATGCATATATATGCATACACTTTATTCTATATTGGCAATCTACTGATGAGCATGAGGATTGTACTTCAGTATGGTTTATATACCCAGTGCAACACCATTGGAGAAAACTAACTTTTCCTTTGCAAGTCGTTATCAATTGAAGAGAGCTTCTGGGTTATGGAGGGGGTTTGTGTCTACTTCTCCTCTTAGCACTTAGACCTATGCAGCCCTTCTTCAACTGCCCCACTCTCTGTGAGTTGACATGTGCTGGGTTCCACTGTATCTAGAATACCTTGTTTTCTTTGTGTCCTTCATCCCTTCTGGCTTTTACAGTCTCTTTGTATTTTCTGTGGGGTTTTCTGAGGCCCTAAGGGAGAAATTTGATGAAAAACATCCCATTTAGGACTTAATACTACAAGGTCTCTTACCGTCTGCACATTGTCCAGTTATGGGTATCTGTATTTTTTCCTACTTGCTGAGGGGGACATATCTAACATCCTGTTAACTTATTTTTCTGTGTACCTTTACTAGAAAATCAAGTCCTTAATAGAAGTGTTTAAAAGTCATTGCTTCCCATATTTACTAGGAAATGATACTGAATACTAAAACTTTAGTGTTTAATGCACATATAATGTTTTACATGCACATCAACATGGCTCCAATGGTGGCACAGACTGCAGATACCTACATGATCTTCAGTGGCAACATGGGCCACATACATCAACAAGAACCCCAGTTACAGTTGACACACCATACATAATACAAACTCTGTGGTGATATTTTTTTTACTTTTATTTTTTTGTTTTTTCTTGTAGGAAAGATTGCAAGGTTGAAGGACAGATATGGAGGGATGAGGAGATGAATGGGATTGCCTGCATAATGTGAAATTCACAAAAACTCAATAAAAAGTTTTTAGAAAAGATGAAGATAACCCCTGCCCCCAAATGTGATGAGGATGCATTAATGTAGCTCTCCACAATTGATAGCTTCTGGCAGGGTCTGGGTGGTGATAGACTCAGTTTTCTTTTAGGGCTGGCCACTAAGAGTTTAACCATGTTCTATTGAATATATAGTTAACAATAAAATTGGACTTGTTATTTTCTCCTCCTCCTCTTCCTCCTCCTCTTCCTCCTCTTCCTCCTCCTCTTCCTCCTCTTCTCTTTCTTCTTAATTTTCCAGGGGAGGAGGATCACAAGAGTGGCAAGCAGACCTATGAGCACTGAGAAGTGAATGTGCTCAGGGTTCAGGATGTGAGTTTCCTAATAATCAACAAAAATATTAAAAGAAAACATGTTTTACATTCAATCTAGTTTAAACCTTATAAACACTAAATGAAACTTGTCTCCCCTTGTACTAATAAAGAAACTAAAAAAAATTAGTTCATTTCATAACTGGTTAGATGAGTGTGGATTCTAAGGATATAATATTATAATATAATATAATATAATATAATATAATATATATGTATATTATATGTGATATAATCAGCCATTCTATTTTTAGAATGAAAGAATTAATATGTATCAATAAATCTGTATAAATACAATGCAAATAATTGGAAGAAAGCAGCCAAGTAGTTATACTTACGAAATTGTCTCCAATTGCTTTTATTTATGTGATGATGAATTAGGTGATACCTAGCCTTTGGATTGATTGATATAGTATGGATATTTCCACACAGAAAAATAGCTCACCTTATTGCTTCTATGACAGTTTATGTCACTAATTTCAAAACATGGTTATAGTTTGGAACAAACAAAATATCAAATAATATTTACTCTATGAACAGCTTGTGCTAGTCCATTTTAATATTAAAACAACAAAATATTGTTCAGTTACCAGGAAGTGTCAAAGCTGTTTTGGGCAGGCTTATAGAATGAACTTTGACATATCTTGATAATTATTATTCTTTGTTTTATGATATAGCTTCAAGCCATTAATCTGAGCATAAGAGACAGCAAAACCCATCTCAAGTCTAGAAGGTGATGGTCAAGAAATGTCCCTAGTTACTCGGTCATTTGGCCACTGTGGTCTTTGCTGATTTCTTCCTTCTTATAAGAAGAAGCAGAGGAATATTACTCACAACTTTCTGTCCTGAAAGCTTGAGAGCTTTCTGCATGTATGAATCCACATGCTGTGGTGATGCTCCTTGAATAATACGCACCCGAGGTTCATATTCTGCGGTTGAGTGGCATGGTTTAGAAAGCCTGTAGCTTCACCTGAAGAACCTACTTAGGCTGGTCTCAATTTTTTAAAATTATGTTTATAAGTAGTTTGTCTACAAACATGTCTGTGCATCATGTGGTTTCTGTGGAACTGGAGTTACAGATAGTTATGAGCTGCCATGTGGATGCTGAGAATTTAACTGGGTCCTTGAAATAGCAGCCAGTGCTCTTAATGAATGAATCACCTGTTCAGACCTTCATTATTCATAGTTTATGTTGGAGCAGTTGAGCATCATTTATATATTGCAGGAGCGATGCCTTGCTGTAAGAAACATTTCTTTTTTTCCCTTTCCAACAACTTCAAATATTTCTCTTGTTCTCTACATGACTTAAATTCCTGTCTTGACCATTATCAAATGGACTCCTAATCAATCCTGATATGGGATTCAATTTTATGCTGTTTTTAGTATTGCATTTTCATAACAACAGTATGTTTCAAAATTATTTTTCCATTAGAAATATCTATTTTCACTTCTGTACACTTCAGTTTATAAATTACATTTTTTAAAAAAATATATTTTTATCATTTTATTGATTGTTTGTGGATTTCATACCATGAATTCCAATCCTACTCATCTTCCTGTCCTATCCCCTCATACTGGACCTCTATCCCTATAATCGCCCTCTCTAAAAGAGAAAAAAAAAAAATCTGTGGAAGCTGTAGTATGTCACAGTGTGTCCCACAGTATATACTTTTGTCTACACTTCTTTGCTTGCAAATGTTAATTGAAATGCATCCTTGGTCTGGCTTCTGCTACACAATCAATACTGGAACCGCAATGCATATCCTTGCAGATATTCTGCTGTAGCTCCGTGTCATGGAGATCCTGCCATTTTAAATTTGTAGGACTGGCCCCTTCCCACACTCTAGATGTTCATGCCTAGGGTAGATGTTGGGGTGGACCAATTTGAAGCCCTGGATCTGGGCCTGAGAGGTATATGAGCTGGTCAGCCAGACAGCTCTCCTGTACCCACATGACAGGAGTGGCCTCTCCTGCCTTTCCCTGGCTGGCCCATCCAATGCCACAGCTATCAAAGGCCAGAGCTAGATATCCAACCCACATGCCCTTAGGGTTGGCTCTTCTTTTGCCCAAGCCATCAGTGCCAGCTCTACTTTTTTAAAGATATTTTATCAGCTGATCCTGTACCACAGTGCTCCATACCCAAGTACCACTGGGAGAGAGCTGGTCTCCTAGGAGTGCAGACATGCCTGTGAGCACAAGTACACTTCTGCTCAGAGGGACCTGGCCAGAGCCATTAGGACACAGAAACCAAGGAAAAGCCAGGGACCGGATCCTTCTGGTTTCCTTCTGTACTCTGGAGCTGACCCTGTGCCACAGCTTTCCATACCCAAATTCCTCTTGGAGAGAACTGGTCTCCCACGAGTACTGACACACAGGCTTGCAGGAGGAACAAGCCACAGTCAGAGACAGGAAGGCCAGATAACACCAGAGATAACCAACTGGTGAGAGGCAAGGGCAAGAACATAAGCAACAGAAACCAAGGTTACTTGGCATCATCAGAACCCAGTTCTCCCACCACAGCGAGCCCTGGATACCCGAACGCACCAAAAAAGCAAGACTCTAATTTAAAATCATATCTTGTGATGATGATAGAGGACTTTAAGAAGGACATAAATAACTCCCTTAAAGAAATACAGGAGAACACAGGTAAACAGGTAGAAGTCTTTAAAGAGGAAACATAAAGATATTTTATGTACCTTCATTTCTGCATACCTAAGAGCTTCTAAGTATATTGTTCTATGATCTTATTTCTACTGCTCCTTATTTACCCTCTTACATTTGTTAACTTTTCACATTTGGGTAATTGTTAAATTGATTATTTATCAAATCTAGAATCCAAATGATAGGAATGGTAGTGTATCCATGGCAGCTCCCCATAGACAAGAAGTATGTGAGAATTGTTTTTCATAGGCTAGTCTTCCAATAATGGTTAGTATTAACTCTAAAATTCAATATAAAAATAATGTTTGAACAAAACCATTCTACTCAGGAAAAAGGAGAAGAATAAGAGACTGAGAAAAATGTTGAGTAAAAACCATTGCTACTTCTTGGAATTTGTGACTTCTTTGCTTTATGGGAGAAAATATTGAAACTCCTCAGGTTTGAGAGCAGGGACTGTACTGGAAAGACAAATGTAAGGCATCTTGTTCCATTTTGATTTTGTCTTTATTCCTCATTTCTTTGGAGGAAAATAATTATATCTCATCTTATTCGTATCTATTAGATCTAATTGTGATAGGAAAAAATTAAAAAAAAAGATTTTCTTAGAGAGAAGATGCATCAATTTTATATGGGATGGTTTACACATTCTAAAAAGGAAAGGAAAGCTAGTCCCTCACTCAGAGAAATAAGGCACATGCGTTTGGAAGGGTTGAAATATGTAAGACCATGGTGAATTTTTCTAGTTAAAAGTCACATTGAACCCTAATGAGCTTCTCTTCTCAAACTTCACTGAGAATTTTGGCTAGTTAAGTAATATTTTTCAATAATAAGATACATCCTGTCTTTTCCAAGGCAGAAAATTATAATTAAGAAACCCTGTCAACTGCCAGTGGAGGAACCCATGGCTCCTGCCACATATGTAGCAGAGGATGGCCTCACTGGACATTAGAGGGAGGAGTGGCCCTTGGACCAGAGGGGGTTCGATGCCCCAGTGTAGGGAAATGCCAGGGCTGGAAGGTGGGAGTGAGTGGGTGGGTGGGGGAGCACCCTCATAGAGGCAGCAGGAGGGGGTATGGGATAGGGGGTTTCCAGAGGGGAAACCTGGAAAGTGGATACCATTTGAAATGTGAAATATCCAATAAAAGAAAAAGAGCGAACTAAAAAAAAGAAACTCTGTCTATTCTATTTAGCTTATAGTTTGAGGATTAAAAATTTTATCTTGACAGTCTATAATTAATCAATCCCACAGTGCAAAAGAAGGAATTGACCTCCACTGTAGGACAATATTTTGAATTTTACTTTTATTCCTATTTCCATATAATGTCCCCTAGGTGTTAGCGGGCTTATTGATCGGCTATTCGTTTCATTGGTTATATAGTTATTTAAATACTGTGAACAACAAGAGTTTTCCTCAGATTCCAAGAAACTACATGTAATTAGGAAATATTTTTTTCACTTGAAGTTCTAACTCATGCTTATTATTTCTTAAAGTGGGTTTGGACTTCAGATGTTGCTGTTTCATTTTACTTCTGTTTGGGCTATTTTGCCTGTCTAAAATATGTCCTAAGAGATGGACTAAACAGTTTACTAAATCAGTCTTAATTAAGTGCTTAAATATAAAAATAGAACAATATAGAATAGATAAAGATAGGTATTTTAATATTAGGTGAGTAATTTATCTTCTTTCTGTTGCTGTGATAAAATATTCTGGCAAACAACAAGAGAAGGGAGAGAGGGTTTACTACTTAACAAATTCCAGGTTATAGTCCATCCCAGAGGGGAAGTCACAGTGGCAGAATCTTGAAGCAGCAAGTTACAACATTTCCACAATCAAGAGTAGAGAAAAATAAATATATGTATTTTTCCTTTCTTGACAGTGCTCAGTTAGATTTCTTCACTTTTATGGAGGTCAGCAATTTACTCAACCACCATCAGATAAGCTTCCCCTTTAGCAGTTGGGAACTAACAGAGACCCAGAGCCAGATATCACACAATGGACCCTTGGAACATAGAGCTCTAAATGGAATGGTTCCATCAAGTCTTTCCTCAGTAAGGGAACTTTACAGACTTGGAAGTGGAAGGAGTATGGGAACCAGTGAAGATGGAGGACTCTAGGATAACATGATTGTCCAAAGCAACTGATCAAAAGTCATGTGAACTCACAGAGACTGAAGCAGGATATTCGCAAGAATATTTGACATTGGGCTAGGACAAGGGAGTAGGCTCAAGATAAAAACAGGTGAGGAACGAGGTCCTTATATCTTGATCATCTTGATAAATCCCTAGATACAGTGACCATGGGGACTTTGTTTATTGTCTTCTTTGTTCTTTGACTATTATTTTTATGCTTTGTTTGTTCCTTAATGTAGAACTGACCCTATTGTTTGCATGTACTAAGAATGGTATAAAAGCAGACTGAGAAAAAATAAACTTGCACTTGCTGGGGTTATACTCTAGTGTTGTTTAATGGTCTTCTCTTTCTTTTGTTCTCACTCCCTCCTTTGAGACCCTGTTGACTGACTGAGTGGGCTTGGACAAAGCAGCAAGCATGGACCTAATACAGGTCTATATAAGGTTTTCTGCAGATACATTATAGCTTTAAGCTTATCATTTTATGGGACTTCAGAGTGAGTGTGTGAATGAGTGGTTCTCTGATTCTTGTGCCTTCTATTAGGTCTCTTTTCCTTCTGTTTTGTCCCCTTGGCCAATTTTGTTGTGATGGCTTCTGTTCTCTCTTATTATATTTTGTCATGTTTGGTTGTTATCTCTTAGAAGCCTGTGCTTTGCTTTGCTTTTTTTCTTTATTAATGTACTTTTTTTTTATTCTGAGAAAAAACTGAAAAGAAAATGATAAAGGTTTAAAACAATGGAAATAGAAATGACTGAATCTTATGAAGATAAGAAGCCAAAAAGACAGAGGAAAGACTCTCTGAGCTGGATGATATACCAGAGATATAGTTAATGGTAGAAATCAAAAAGAAAAAAAAAGAGCTAGAAAATAAAAATAAAATATCCAGGAACTAGGGGACAACTCTAATAAATAACACTCTAAGAAGTAAAGTAAAAACTAACTACAACTGGAGAGCAATGGGATAGTGGGAGAGAAGGGCAGGGGTGGTTGGTACAGTGGAGCTTATTCTATTCTAATGAGGGTCAGGAAGGGAGTGGATCTAGCAGGTGGGGAGGACGAGGGTAGAGGGAGAAGAACTGTAAGCAGGACATACTGTATGAGAAAAGAAAGTACATTTAATCAAAGGGGGAGGCAACTTGATGCTGCTTTTAACAAATTGTCAGTAGCCTAGGTGGACTTTTTATTTGTTTGCTTTTTATCTGTTTCTTCTTACGGGTCATCTGAGCCCATTTCATTATATGCTTGGCCAGATGGAGGTGGTGATTTCTATATAAGTACAAAGTCAGTTCCAGGTTAATGATGTGCAAATGAAGAAGAGTTTTCATTTTAATGGTAGGCCCAAATCACAATTGTTTCATATGTTTGCAATAGTGTAGTCATATTTAATTTTGCTGAAAGGTAGGAGGAGGAGGAAGAGGAGGAAGAGGAGGAAGAGGAGGAAGAGGAGGAAGAGGAGGCAGGGAAGGAGGAAGAGGAAGGGGAGGAGGAGGAGAAGGAGAAGGAGGAGGAGGTGTAGTAGTCTAGCTTGAAATCTATCTTTTAAAATTCTAACTTAATACAGTAAATCAAAATGGGAATGAAACATACATATAAGTATGTCCAGGGCACAAGCTAGGAGAATTTAGTCTTGGTAAGTACCTAATGCCTACTTTTTAAATTGCTGTCTCTAGCCTGTACCCAGACATACAATTTTGAGTTGTGTATTAAAGCAAGCTGAGCACACCGTGGGCAGGAAGACAGTAAGTGGCATTCCTCTCGGGTCCTACATCCAGAGTCCAATCTTGAGATCCTGACTTAGTTTCTCTCGGTGACAGACTATAACTTTTAAGTGAAACAAATCCTTTCCTCCAAAAGTTACTTTTGGTCATAATATCTCTTACAGCAACAGAGAATAAGACTTGGTACCAGAAAATGGGCTACTGCTGTAATGAACCTGAACATATTTGTTTTTTGAGGGGGATCTTGGAGCATTTTGGAGTTTGGGGCTGGAAATGTTGGTGAGTGCTTAGGGCTTAGTTGGCTTGTCTCTGTGGGAATATGGAAGAGAAGAACATGGAGAGAAATGTAGACCCAGGAGGCCCAGTTTCTGAGTTTCAAGGGGAAAGAGTAAGCATCACCTAAAGACTGTGCATGTCTCATCTTTGAAGTAGGAACCTGCAGAAATCTTAAGTATCCTTTTCCATAGTCCGTGTAGTCTTCCTTCCATCTTACACTGATCCCAGTCTGATCCATTACCCCCTCCATCCTTTTACGCCACTGTGTCCTATGGTAAGGCTTGGTATGTTCCCCAAAGGTCCCTTACTAAATTCCTGATTTCTATAAATGTTCCAAAGGGAAACATACATCTGAAGAGTGAAAGCTAACATCCACATATGAGAGAACACATGTGATGCTCATCTCTATGATTCCACATTACCTCAATCCGAGTGCTTGTTTCAAGCTTCCATCCACTTGTGAATTTCATAATTTTATTTTCTTAGCAGCTGAATAATGTCCACTCTGCAAATATTTCCCATTTTCATCGTGTATTCATCAGTTGATGAATATCTAAGCTGCTCCTATTTCCTGGATGTAGTAATTACAACAGCAGTGAACGTGGTTGAGCAAGGACCTCAGTATTAAGACATTGTCTGCACAGAGGACAGTGTAGAGATTGTAAATGTAGAAGAAGCTGAGGGAGAGAGGCTGAGTAGGATTAAGAGCATGGGACCTTTCACATCATACTGTGTTATATATTGTGATCGTAAAAATCTTGTGGATAAGGAAAAACAAATACACAAAATAAATACATAAAAAGTCATGGTTTAATAATGATGCAACTGTGAAGTTAACAAGCATTTCTAGGGCATACGCTTTCCACGATTGACCCCCTTCCCACCTGCTGCACTACTTACACAGCTGCTGGTGCAACCCAGTGATTAGAGGACTGGCCTCTCTCTTCGCCCGTCTGGCTGCCACTACCCAGTCCCATCCTAACTCTGCTCTTTCTAGCTGTGTACCGTGTCCCTGCCTGTGTTTTCCTTTGCTGCTAATTGCTAGATGAGTATTCAAACAGATGTCTTATAGAGGAATACTAAGAGAGTGTTAGTGGACTCTGAAGTATAAGGAAGCCACGGAAAAAAACCCTGAACTTGAAACAAACCCTGTGGGAGTAAATTTGCAGGTCCTATCAGGAAACAATGTAACTACAATATTTTATGCCTTTAATGCCAGAACTCTGGAGGCAGAGTCAGACAGATCTCTAAGTTCAAGGCCAGCCTGATCTATGGACTGAGTTCCAGAACAGCCAGGTATATACACAGAAACCCTATCTCAAAAACATTTTAAAAAAAAAAAAAACGAAGCATACAAATATACATGTAAAAATAGAAGATTGAACCATATAATGACTTACAGATTAGACAGTAGTAGGAGAGACAAAATCACTGAGCATTTTGTAGAATATCCCAATATGCTTTCTTTTTATAGTCTGTGATAAAGGCTAGAATTTTGTTTTGTGTAAAATACATACATGTTTCATTTTTTGTATGTGTCTCAATGCTGTTGCTTATTGAATGGTTTGTGCAAATCATTATTCTTAAAGACGCTGAACTGCACCAAGGCTAAAATTCACAGATTCTTGCTCCATCTGCCAAATGTTATTAACAGCAAGTTGAAAGTAGGCCTGCTGTCACTGTGACCCTAACTGACCTCTTAATTTCTTGAGTTCAAGTCCAATTAACCTCTAGGAAGAGGCACAACTGTTCTTAGCAGACAAGTCAATAGAATCCAATAGTAATCATTTCATTTTCTGCCCTGTCAAAGGGTGGCCCTCCCACCTAACCCATCTCACACAAAGGTGGTCATTTATCACCGTTTAGAAAACTGTACCGTGCCTTATCCTAGCCCTGCCTAAAGTACATTCATCAATTGCACAGACAGGGTACTGGGCATGCAGAGGGGAGGCTCTACAGAGGAGCTTTTGCAATCCTGCCTGGTCTTTGCAACCTGTTGGTGTGCCGTGGATATGTACACACCGAAGTCTGGACCCAGACTGTAAGTGGTCTGTGGGTACTACCTTTCTTTCAATGAAAGCTACCTTCTCATTTGCATTAATACATAAATCCCCTTTCTAGGGATTTCAGTTGCTCCTATTGTTTTATGAAACTCCTGTTTAGAGTGGATGGTTAAAAACACATTTGAAAGATATAAATATGCATATCCAAAGAGACTTCCTTATTGAGTGGCTTGTACCAAATGGGGGAAGGAAAATTATCTGGGTTGTTTACATAAAACAGAGTTTCTTTTGAACAATTTCCCAGATAATATAAAGAATTTAATTGCTCATTACTATTTATATATTATTGTAACTTTATGACATAAATTAGGTTTTTTTCTAGTACTAAAATATTTTACTCCAATATTAATAAGACTTCAAAATTTAGATTGTTAGATACTGAATTCATAATTAACAAGTGATGTCAAGCTATTTTCAATACACCTAATTGAACCCAATGTCAGTATGGAAAGCTGAAGTCTGATTTAAATTCCCATCCCAGGGTCATATATTCTATTCATGTCAATTTTACTTAAGTTAATATGAAACTATAAGAAGCTAAAGTTTGAGAAGAAATAGACTTTTTCTACTTTGATAGACATTTAAAAATTTAAAAAGTCACAGTATCCTACAGTAGTTTATCTTTTCTTCCATATTTGCTTTTTAAGTATTTTGAAGTCCAGTCCCTCGTAGGAGAAAGATGTTATAGGCTCTATGGTCTAAAGCTTTCTAAAGCAGAGACTTTTGAGAGGAACTTCTCTACCAATAGAAATATTCTATAATTATGCTTTCTTGCATGCTGATCAATACAGTTCTATGTGATGCTTGAACACTTGATATAGGACTACTACATAAAATGCCCTTTGTTCACTGGATAAGACTAATCGGGTGAATTCTACCTTCAAATATCACAACCCAATGCTTGCATTTTCTCAAATGTGCAGGTAACCTTCAACATCATCCTGTTTCACATTCTTTTGATGTCTGTGTGTTTAAGTTCTGTAGGTAGAAACTGGATTATGGAAGACCCATATCCTCCAATATCAGGACCAGACTCTTAGGGAGGATAGCTACATAGACATGGGGATTGGTGTTATTTGAGGTCTTGTACCCATCAGCAGGACAGGTGATCATGACATAAGTGGACAATTTAAAGGATTTAGTTTCCTTTGGGCACACGGAGCTCCTCATTTCTGATGAGCATTTTTTCCAGGGTTAGCTGAATGCTCTCTGAAAATAAGTGGATTTTGGATGTAAATACTTTAGTGTCTACAAAGAATTGGCATTAGTAAAAACTTAGTCAGCTTCCGTGTTATCCACAAGGTTTGAAATATTGTTTCTGTGAATTAGAATACCATCCCAAGATTGTTCACATACACGAGACACAAAACAGTTGTGCAGAAATGCCTGTAATTTAGTTGTTCAGTTTCCCATTGTCTTGTATTAAAAGCTACCTAATAGAATTTACAGTTGGAGAAACCTTTTAGGCAGCACTCTTTGTATTTTTTATTAAGTCCAAACTCAGAGAATCTACTTAAAGTCAGTTTTGCTCCCTGGTTATACTGCACAGTGTATTTTACTTTAAATCTGCAGGCCATGATGATAAATTGATAATTGACCCTAAGGCCATTATAAATAAAGCACCCCTGTTTTTCATTAGTACAGTAATATCTAGTGATAATGGTCAGAAGTCTTATGCTAATCTTCCCCGAGAAATGAACAATCAAGAACTCATGGATTTTAAAAGATCTATTGGGCTTTAAAATATCCATTTAAAAAACAAACATCCAGTTCTAAGCAGTACCAGAAAAGATAACTTTAGGAATATATTATTAGGAACACCCTCCAGACTGTGCTATATGCTAATCAATAGAATATTTCTAATCTACAAATATCCAGCTGAGAAACAAACAAAATTGTATCTGAGAATGAAATTCTTTGTGATTATTTATTTATTTATTTATTTATTTTTAGAAATAAATTATTGTATCTTTTCCATAGGAGAAAATCATTTCTAAAGGTTCATTCATGTATATATGTGTGTGTGTATGTGTGTGTGTGTGTATGTGTGTCTTTTTAAACCAAGTTTTAACTGAGTATGCAAAATCTGTAAATGTGCCCAATACTCTTATAAACTCAAATATAGAGAAAACAACAATTTCTAGAAGGGGAAGAATTAATCAAGAAAGTAAAAAGAAAATGGCCTTTGACAAACAAAACTTTCTATACCATTTATTAAGTAAAAAAATCATTAAGTTAAAGATGACATTATTTGCACAATGTTGTGAGTTTAAAAGGGATAGATTATATGGTATATGAATTATATGTTAATTCAAAGAAAAAAAATAAAGCTGTGTACTTTAGATAATTGAATGAACGATACAAAGAAGATTTGGGAATATTATGAGTAAGACAAATCCATATAGAATAAGGCCAGGAATCTCATCTATTTACATAGGTTACAACCTTGGATTTGCATACATGCACATGTATACAGAAATAGGATGGACACTTGACAGCAGATCACAAAATTAGTTAGTTGTTTCTAATCATGGGTCAAATTAAATTGCTCTTGTTAATTTATTTATGTTGAAAAGAGGAAAATCTGAAAAAGGTAAAGCAACTACCCACAATGCATAGCTGCCAAACTGAAAGATGAAACATATCTTGTCTCATGGCTGAGCTGATGTGGCCCGAGGGAATTCATGTTGTGGAGTCAAAAATTAAAGCAGCTCCATGAATCAAGAATTCCATTCTCTGTAGAAGAAAACATCTGTGGGTCTCTATCACATGTACTTGGTAAAGGGACGGAGACTTATACCTTTGAGAAAATTAAGAAAAGCAATCTATAACTTACTTTGGAAATATTACTAGGTATTAATTACGAGGCTTCTTGAGATTTTGCTAAGTGTTTTTGATGTGATCTTCTAAAACATTGGAAAAATTATCCTTTGACAATTTTATATGTGTGTAAAATACATTCAAGCCATCCTTGTCATTTATTCCTCTCTCCTGAGGCCCCAGCCCTTCCTCTTTCCAAGTTCACATTACTCCGGGAACAAAACACTTTTACTCTACAGAAAAACAAAATGGCAAATCAGTAGTCACAGAAGTTAGTTTTATGCAGTTCAAAATTTAGGTAAATTTACAAAAGGACTAGAAATGTAAATAATGTGATAATTTTGTGAAGTTTAGTGGTACCAAAGTAACCAGAGCCATGCAGTAGCTGGGTTCTCTTCTACCATAATAAAATAATACATTAACTGTACTAATGGAAGTATTTAGAGATTATATGAACAGAAAAAACACAAAATGATTTGCAAAGCAAACAAAATAAAAAAAACAGACAAAACACACACACACACACAATGAACAAAACCCTATAATTAGGACCACTAATAAGTGTAAATATGAAATTGTTTCTGATTACCAAATTTGTTTACTGTGTTGCCAAATTTGCTTGTTACTAAAATCATTATACTAACGATTCATACAGAGAGTGATAAACAATTACTTGTATACTGTTTCAGCATCAATTTTAGAATAGACAACAAGAATGTTTTGGAATACTTAAGAAAGTTTGCCCAGGAAAGCTAAGTTCACCTTAAGGAAGAGGAGGTTAATAGGTAAATAGCAAGATAGAATATACTTTTAGTAAGTATAATCCATAGCAGGTAGAAAGATGTGTTGGGAATATCTTAGAAGGAAAGTAGCAGAGGAAAAATTAAGTTTATATTTAGTACACAGATAAAATAAATCAGACAAGGAGTTCTAGGATGAACAGGACTGTAGAGGATTCAACCTTTGTATCTGTGAAATTCCATTAAATGTAGTAGATTGTTTCAAATGGCAGATTCGCTAGAGAGCCTGGAAAAGACAACAATGTTTGTCATTTTAGAGGAAAGAGAAATGCAGAGAATGTAGAAATAACAGTAAGTTTTAGGAAGACACTAACATGGCTAATTTAACAATGTGAACTAACTCCGGGGTAGGCAGTCAAGGCTACAGAATATGAACACTGCTGTGAAGCATAGAGTATGTTTGCCTACAGACAGCTGAGTTTTTCTTTTAATCAGATAGACAAGTGAAAATAAGAAGGGAAAACCTAGACACCATCAGATAAATCACACAAAAAAAACCAAATTAAACAAACAAAAAAAGCATGTAGTTAGGACCACCAATAAGTTTGAATATGAAATTGTCTCTGAATTTCAAATTTCTTTACTGTGTTATCAGATCTTCCATGTTACTAAAGTCATTGTACTAATTATTTACACAGAGAGTAATAAGCAATTAGCTGTACGTTGTTTCAGTATTAATTTTAGAACAGTTGATTGAAAAACACTCACAGCTTTCTACATTATCCCATACAGCTAGAATCTAGCTGCTAGACCTTCATCAAGAGTGAAGCAAAGAAAAAGAATGCATTGTTTGCAATGGTTAAATGCTCAGAATCACTGAGAAATCATCAATTCTTATATAAAATCATGTGATTTTATCTTATATAAAATCACAGTATCATGTGTGATCCCAGCTCTGATAGTAAGTAGAAGTTTGTGAGCTGTTTGACACAGACATTGTCATAAGAGAAGATCTATTGAAGATGAACATTAAAAATTAACAGAGGATCACTATGCCAGACTTCCTTGAAAGAAACAAGCAAACAAATCATGAATCTTAAAAGACTAGAGCAAATTTTTAGACCTGGAGAAATAATAAATATTAAGTATTCTCTGTCCTGATAGGTGAAGAGGTGATGCACAGGAGAAGGAAGATGATAGAAGGTCCTGGTGATAATATGGAGTTCAGGCTTTATTCTCTAGGCAAGAGGGAGCCAGTAAAGGTTGTAAAAGAGGGACTTTCCTGGTTATACTCCCATTCTAATAAATCAGTCGCTGTTATGTTAGAATCTGAGTAGAAGAGATTGAGTAGGTAGGCTAGGATTTTACTCTAGAATAGAAACCAACTCTGAGACTGTTTGGGGACACGAAGGAAAAGGAAACATATTTAGGAATAATTTGGGACATTGAGTGAAGATTTAAAAAAAAAAAAATGATCCTAATACAGAGAGGGAAGGAGTGAGCAGTAGAAATTTACCAAGATGATTGCAAAGGTTTCTGTTCTGGGTGACATAAAGAAGATGCCATTCAGTGTGATGTCAATGACTGGAAGATAAGCAAGTCTGTAATAGCTAATATCCAAATTAAACCTCTGGGTATTAAACACTTAGGGATGAACCATCTGGGCAAATGCAATGTATGCTTTGTTTTAAGCATGAGTGAGCCACTGCCTCTGTGATAAGACTCTGTCCATAAAACTCTTATGCTATATGCTTCAAGGAAAGGAAAGCATGATTGTTTTAGGTGCAAACCTTTATTATTACATAACTCTATAATGCATTTTAAACTCTTACTGTTAAGAAATTGATTTAAATATCGGTTGCCATCTTCTGAATCAGAGAATCAAATGCTTTCATGCAAGGTACCTGAAGAAACAAGGAATCCAGAAGGATAACTGGAGAAGAACAAAATACACCTCTCTGGCAAAATATCTCTCCCTCTCCCTCTCCCTCTCCTTCTCCCTCTCCTTCTCTCTTTCTCCCCCTTTTGCCCTCTCCTTCCCCCTTTTGTCCTCCCTCTCCCCCTCTCCCTGTGTGTGTGCATGTGTGTAAAAAGTTCAGGAAACTAACAAAACTGCAAATTGGCAAAATAAAGATGTGACTAAGAATTTTAAAATTCTACCCCTGAGATTCACCACCAAGAGAGCCAAAACCTGAATGTGTATTCTTCAGCAACTTTCCAACGAGGCAAGACTTTAAGTTATAACCAAGCCAACTTACTAACAGAATGGTGGAGAGGTAAATGCTAAGAGGTGAAAGCATGTAACACAAAACCTTGAAAATATTTTAGATGCCTAAATACATATTTTGATAACCCTGATGGAAGAACAAAGAGTATAGCCCTTTATGGATTGGAATTTTCATGAAGAATATATTTGGGATTATAATAGCTTCCCAGTAAGTTGGGGGTATCCAAAAAAAGAAAATAAAAGACAGAGAGAGAGAGAGAGAGAGAGAGAGAGAGAGAGAGAGAGAAAAGAAGAAGAAGAAGAAGAAGAAGAAGAAGAAGAAGAAGAAGAAGAA
>JADRCH010000005.1:31758120-31784929 GCA_019843965.1 Rhynchomys soricoides | reverse complement strand
AGAAGAAGAAGAAGAAGAAGAAGAAGAAGAAGAAGAAGAAGAAGAAGGAGAAGAAGAAAAGGGAAGGAAGAAAAAGAAGATCTCGGAAGACAGGAGTTGGGAAATAAATTAATTTTAGGTCAAAGAGCCTACCTTCAATTAACCAAATATATGATAGAGAATAGTAATTGAATTAAAATTATGGATCTGTAGTAATTAGATCTTAAGTGAGGCTATCTACCTGCATTTATTTGTATCTTGTCTCTACTAAGCTGTTGTTACTGAAATAAGCGTGAAATAAGCAAATGCACGCACATTTACTGTAGCAACCAGGCCTCCCAGAATCTAATTAGACAAAACTCTGCCATCTGCTCTGCATTATCCTGGTGCCTGCTCAGATGGATGCTGTTTCATTACTAAAAGGCAGAGGGATGCAAATTGAATTGAGCTGGACTTCCTCTCAGACAGAGACCAGGGCATGAAGTCAAACCCTTGCTGTGAACTAACAAAGCACCACTGTGGAAAAAGTGGATGAGAGGGGATTTCTTTTTCTAAGGCCACATGTCTAGTGCTCAGCAGAGGCCATAAGGGACTGTTCATCCCATTGTTCCCAACCCGGGAACATGAGTCACCACAATATAAACTTGTTCACTATGCAAATTGTTGATTTTGGTACTTAGTCCCTTGTGACAGATGCTCTTTTATTAGCTGTATGTCATGGCATGTTGAGCTGCATTTAACACGAGAAAGACAAAAAGCTCACGGGACTGATACGAGAGTCTATTTTGTAAAGTGAACAAGTTTCATTCAGTTATTGAAATGCTCTGGTAAAATTATTGCTGAAGAAAATACCCATTGTATATCATGATTTTCAAAGCCCTTTTTTGTGTTTGTGTGAAGCTGCTACACAGAAAGCTTTGAATTGGTTTAGGCAATTTCTATATCTGTAAGGACAATTAATTGGTGATGTTTTTCTAAAGGACTGCAAATGATCCTTTGGCTTAAAAAAGTTATAGATCTAGAGAAGGTAAAAGCTAATATATTAAATGTTCTACAGTTTTTGGTCTTGAAAATCAGCTTTGAAATGACATTTTTCTCCATATGATGAATTGTGCCATTTTCTTCACTAAAAGCTATTTTCCTGTACAAATGGATGCATTTTATCCTGGATTCCATTCATGCTTGTTTTTTTAAAATGTTTATCTCTTTGTAGAAATGCACTTTAATAAAGACACACTCTCCCTGGCTTCAGTAGGAGCAGAAGAATTAGATTTTGTGTTAAATTTAAGGGTTTTTCTCCAAAAAGTATTTTTCCTGATAAAAGGTTACAAAGTATCAAACAAGAACTACACATAACTGGTAAAAGCATAAAATCTGGGAGACTTTGGTGAAAATTCAGCATTTTCTTTTTTTCTCGTACATTTAGAAAGGGCAGGGAATTCTGTTACAGGAGTCAAAAACTGTGACTAAAGTCTTTGCTATCCTTCCCTCAAATGTCTCATTCCTAAGATTTTCCCAAGATTCTCTCTATTCCCCAGCCAGAAAAACCGATCCCTGGGTTTCCAGGGAAGAATCAAATAAAATTTACTGAAAGAGTTTAAAGTTCGCATTTCCCAACTTTCTAAATTTTATATTCCACAGATTTTCCACTGCCAAGTGGGATAGAATATTGGGAAGGCAGACCACTGAGTCTCCACAACAAATCAGTGAGGTCACAGAACCCATAGTGGCCAAAATTTTATTCAAATATTATAATTATCAGGACATTCCAGTTGAATGATAGAATTTCCATCTTTGCTCCGGTGAGTGGATGGTCAGCCATGGACCACAGATGGGAGTGGCTTTTTGAGTGTCTAAAGGAGCAAATCCATTGGCTTGGGCTGAAAGTAGAGGTGAAGAATTCAAAAAGATGCTTTGCCTTAAGCAGAATTCCTTGTGCAGTGTTCTGGATGAAGCCTAGACCAGAAACTGTTCTAAACTAATGTTCCCTTTTACTTACAAAATGTCCATTGACCAATCCACAATTTTAGTGTATTTATTAGTGGTGTATCTGGTACAGAACACCTTCGCATAGCCTTTTGACTTATACTTTCATTGTTACCCCCAGTACTCAGTCTTGTTTGGCAGGTACCCAGCATCTTCTAGCTCTCACACACCGCCTTTTTCTCTTGCCCACAGAATGTTTCTTGCCATTTTTTTTTTTTTTTTAGTGTTGTTGATTCTATGAACTTGTAAATAGTTATCCTGTTTATTTGTGGTCCTTCTTAGTACTATGCCAAGACTTCTATTCATAGATGTTACTTTCAACATTGTTACAAGGATCTAACTGGTATTTAACTTTGGGCATGGCAGAAAGCTGTGCTTTTCGTACATTCTACCATTTGAAAGCATTATATTATAACCTTCTGCTCCTGTTCAGCATATAATTTTCAGCTGATATGGTGCTGGGAACAGCAACTGACACACAAGAAAAAGACAGTATTGAAAGATATTATATAATACATTAAACAATCCAGGAGATCTTCATGCATTATAACTTTTTTCTAACAATTTAAAGTAAAACCTTTAATAAAAATTGATTAAAGCCAGAAATCTGTTTGACTCTCACAACTTTTTAATAACCTAAATTTTACTTTTATTTCTTGTATTCAATTAAATTACATGTAATATGTAATTCATTTCAATTATTAAATAAGGAAAATGTATATATTTGCATATATTATTGGCATGTTGGTTATATCAGTGCTGGGAAATATTTAAACATAAATTGGAATACGACAAGAAATAGAAAAATATATTCTTCACATATTATACAACAGAGCACAGAGGAAGACACTTACTCAAAGCCTAACTTATTACATCAAGGATGTAAGGCAAGGCTATAAATATCAAGTATAATACAATGAATAAAATAATCTGGCTATTTCCAAGTTGTGAAGAATGTTGGAAATGGACACATATACCCGATTCTGAACCATGTGCTCATAGCATGTTTCTGCAGTACTAAGCTAACTGCTTATGTATCTACAAGGACTCTCCTTCTGTGTCTATAGTCTACACTGAGTCAGGGTACCTGCTAGTTTAAATTTTATGAAGTGATCTTTTTAAAAAATAGTTGATTGTCATGGAGAATTCTATCTTCAGCAATGTCTTAGCTAATGTAGATTTTGGTGTCACTGGGGCTGGCTTGTAATGAGGACTCATTACACCTTCCTCCCATGGGCTGAACGCTACTACTAAGGTATAGCAATACTTCCTCTTTGTACTCTTACAGTCCAGCAGGCTTATGCACCTGATTATTACAATGGTCTTATAGGTATACTAAGAGGCTCAATTATTAAAAATAATAACAAATTTTCTACTGTTTTATGTTTATTTTGTGGCTTTGACAATTTATATTTTCTGAATTTAATAAAGTTTAAATGATATGAAATAAACAAATCTGATGTTTTTCATATTTTTATATTTGTATAAATTATACAGTTTGTGACTATATTTTCATCAGGAACTTTTGCCAGACCTGAATAATACAAAATAGAAGGTGTATCATAGGAAATCAAAAAATAATTAGACCAATATTATAGACACTATACCAAGTGGAACTTGGTACCCGATGGTAAATCCCAGTTGTATCCACTTTGATCTGTTGGCACTCTCTTTTAATGAATACCATCTTCTTCCTCCTCCTCCTCTTCTTCCTCCTCCTCCTCCTCCTGCTCCTCCTCCTCCTCCTTTTCATCTTCCTCCTCCTTGTTCTTCTTCAAATAATAGTGCTTAATAAGGAGCAAGATCTACACTTATTTGTAAGTACAAAGGAAACTTATTTATAATGCAGTTAGAAATTATGAAATGAACGTGGCAATAGCACATTCTTCCCTAAGATCTATGGCCTCCCTAGACCCTGGTAGTTGGCAACATATCCAGTACAAGGCTTGCTTTCCTCCTGTTGAGCAAGTACACCAATAGCTGTTGTTACCACCAAGATATGAGTATCACTATTACACCTTGAGGGATATCTTATTATGATTGTCCTTGTGGTTTACACACATAACACCTGCACACCACTATTGATTATGCTTCTCCCTTGGAAGTGAATGCAACCCATTCTGGTACTCCTTAGGGAAGAAACTTCTAGATCAGTACTTGGACAGGAGCAGAAAAATTGTAAGAGCCAGAGGATCAGGGCATTTGCTCCTAGATAGTTTCTTCTGCACATGAGAGGAGAAGCTATACTCATGAAATCTCAACATTATTGTTGTCTAAGCAAGACCTATCTGATGACAGTGCTACTATACTCATAAAATAGACTGGAAAATTTTAACAGGATCCCATACTTAGATGAAATGATGCTAAAGGAGGAAGAATCCATTTTCTCAAGGGATGAGCTTTCTGGCAGGTTAGCCAGTACCAATTAGTCAACTGTTAACACATGTGCATAGGAACAACAATAAGCGGATACAGTAGTTTTACATATACATGTGTGTATATATGTGTATATGTATGTATGTATGTAAGAATAATAATTAAGCCGGGCAGTGGTGGCACATGCCTTTAATCCCAGCACTCAGGACAGTGCAAAGGCACTGGCAGGCTGATTTCTGAGTTCGAGGCCAGCCTGGTCTACAGAGTGAGTTCCAAGACAACCAGGGATACACAGAGAAGCCCTGTCTCAAAAAAATAAAAAAGAAAAAGATAAAAAAGAATAATAACTAAAGAACAACATGTTATGAATTTGAGAGGGAATAGATAGGCATGTGTGAAGTTTGAAGGGACAGTGTAAGGAATGGAAAAATGTAAGTATTCATATGAATTCTCAAAAATATAAAAAAATAAGAAATTAATGTAAATCCTTGAAAAATCTGATTATCAGAAGCATCCTTTAATAAAAATAGATTTTTGTAAATTGTAATTATACAACTTACTTGTATATATGGTTTATAACAAAACTATTATTAATTTTTGTGTCAAGAAAACTGAACATATCCATGAAATAAGAATTATAAACTCTAAAATATGTCAATATGTGAAATACACCACCAACCCATCCATGAAATCCAGGTGGCTAATAATATCCCTCTTACATAACCCCTTCTTTCCAAGTTATTATTCTAACAGGCTTAATTGACTTGTTTTTATTATTATATATAGGATATAGTACTTAATACATCTCAAAGATTAGTATTTTCTGTATTTAGGTACCTAAAAGTTTTCAGCTTAAGTAAAGTGTAAATTCATTTAATTTGTATGAGTGAAATCCGTATATACCCATCATATCCCTGGATGGCTTAAACCATCTCAGATAACACATAGTTCTCCAAAACAACAGAAACTTGGGGAACTCTTGATTCAGTTCACAAAATGTCCTTAATAAATTAATTAATGTCATTAAGTACTCTAATTAGGTAGATATACTTTGTATACAAATGATATACTTTCTCTGATATATAATGAATGCTTTTCAGATAAGAAATCAAATAGTATTTAAATGCCCAACACAAACCAAGAATATGTATTATGATGATCAATTTTCAAGATACTAAATCTAACTCCTTTTTCTCATCAAAGAAATGTACCAGAATTCAGATTGGAGATGGCTTCTGATGATAAGAAGTTTATTTGATGAATAAAAGTAATTACAATATTTTTGATGAATCTTTCAAATAAATTGTGGCTGAAAAGTAGTGCTTATAAAAGAAACCTTTCTTTCTCTCTCTCCTCTCTCTCTTAAAAAGACATGCATTTTTGTTTAAACACAAGACAGAAATATTGCATTGCATGGGAATTATCAAGCTTTTGACTTTTCAAATAATTCTGTATTTACTCTTAGAAATTCTCAATAAAGTTCCTAGTCCTATATAAACGTTTAGGTTGGTAAATATCTAACTAGCATTATATTAAACTTCCATATATATAAATATATTTTACCTACACTGGTATATAACTTTTGCTTGGTTTGTTTGGCAAATATCTGATTTTCTGATACTGATTTAAAATAACATTTATTAAAAGGTTCTCAAACCTTCTTTTAAAAAATATATGTTCCTTGTTAACAAAACAGTTCTGCCTTTACTCCAAGGAAGGGAAGCTAAAATTACAACTATCTTCTGTGTCATAAGAAAAGATTTTTACAGTCTGAGATAACCACTTTGCCAGATGTACACAGACATATACTCTAGGCTTTTTTTATTTTATCCTAGAGAGGGCGAGGTAACTAAACATATATTTTACTATCTTACTACATATCTTATGCTATTAACTTATAGAGCTTTCTACACTGTAGCACATGTTATGGTAAGTGAGCAAACAAATCCAAAACCTCAGTGGTCTTTAGCCAGCAAGATCTAGTCCCTGCACACGCTTCGTATCTGCTGTGACTAGGACCTTGCTTCCCCTCCAACATTACTTAACGTTGAGAGAGGAGTTGCAGTGGGATATACTATAATGGTGATGTCATGTTGCTTTTCCAGAGTGGCAGATGTCACTTTCATACATTTGTGGCTAAAATGTTTTGCGTTTAACAATAGGGCAAAGAAGCACAGCTCTCTTCCATTGGGATGTCAGAAGACCTTAATATTACTGAACAATATAATTCTACTCTATCTATCTACAGTTATGAACCCAAATGCCAAGTGCAAAATAAATGCTTTAATGCTCCTCAAGTGATAGCCAGATTAAGAAAATGTGATACATGTACCCAATGGAATAGAATTCAACTACAAACTGCAAAATCCACTATTTATGATAACATACATGAAGTTCATGAAAATCTATGTGATTAAAAATATTAGGAGAAATAAAAGGGACCAAAAGACAAACACTGCATGATCTCACTTACATGTGGAATCCAGTTAATTTTCCTATAGACATTGAGAGAGAGAAAAAAAAATTGAGAGAGAGAAAATGGTAGCTACCTGACAATGGGGAGAGTTGCCTTTTTGTGGGAAGAGGAGAGGCTATTTTGGGAGTGTTAAAGTACAATTGGTCACTGTGCACTAGGTTACAGAAACAATGGCTTTTGTTATGCTACTGAACAGTAGAAGGCTCATATGTTGACAGTAAGGTACTATACATTCCAAACCCTAAAAGAAGGCTTTTGAGTGTTTACACATTAAAGACATAATCATTGTTTGAAGAGATAAAAAAATCTTTAGTTTGTTCTAATCAGGACACAATATGTCCAGTATAGTAAACTACATACATATTCCCAATGTTCCAGAAGCTAAGTCAGGAAGATCATGAGTTTTAAATCAGCCTAAACTACATCGTAAATTCCAGATCAAACTTGGTTGCAAAGAAATGCCCCATTTAAAAAATAAAGCACAACAAACAACCAAAACAGTGCTACCCTATCTCTACCTGTATTAGAGCATTGCATGCCTTCTCATAATTATGGGCAATATTAGTTGAAAATAAATCTTTAAATCCCCCCAAATAGTAGCTTAAAATTCTAAGCTTACTTTTGAATAATACCAAAACACAATAAACAGAAGCAAATCCTTTAGAGAGCTTATTATGAGGTTTCTAGAAAAAGTGACATTTAAGTTCCAAAATGGCAGCAATAATAACAATATCAGGCATCATTAGACAGTTTTGTGATAATTATATGATGCCACAGCAAGGCATATGCTCCTCTACGCTTCCTCTCCCTGATAAGGCATGCACATCTTCTTTTGTCTTTACTTATAACGACAACTTTAAAATTTCATATCAAAAAACCATTTGGTTATTTTGCACAATGGTTTTCAAAACGTTTCATTCAAAATTCCTTCATAGGTGGGAAAAATATGGCAAGAAGGCAGATATTATCCACAAAGATCACCTAATTTTCTTGTCTTTAAATGACTGCAAGGGTGGTGACATTTTACAGGTTCTCGTTAATTCTTTTGAAAATGCTATAAATTGACATTTGGCAAAAAAAAAAAAGCGTTTTTAAATACATGGTGCATGGACATTTGAAAAAGGTGATGGAAATGTTGTGCGAATACAGTTAAAGCTTTATAACTGGTGATAAAACGCCCTCCCAGCCAGATCTTTCGAAGTAAGGTAGAGGCATTCAAGATTTATCCTGACATGAACAACGGAATGTTTTATTATACAAGAAAGTTTGGACTTTTGTGAAACTTTGAACTTTCATGGACAAAATTCTTGATGTATCTTTTGAAGAGGCACATCCTAAATCCAAGGACCCCGTGTGACATGTATCCTAAGGGAAGATTGCCACCTACTGGATAGTTGACTCTCTCAGGTCTTGAATGTAAATATCCTCCCTTTAGTGTAAGATCCTTTGTAAATCACACCCCCGTTTGTCAGCAAGATATTCCTCCCTTCATCTCAACTGAAGCTTCTAAGTGTTGGGGATATTAGTCAGTCAACAAATGTAGCAAATTGTAAAATGCTTCAGCTCCAGACCCTGCCTTCTGCCCCAGAGCTTATATGCATAGAAGGTAAAATAGATGATCTTAGGGTTTTGAAATGTTACAGAATCAGAAGGTGGTATCCTGACTCAATCCAGGGAACATGTTTTATGATAGATAACTATTCTAATAAAAATACACAAATTTCTTTTAAAAATTGACTGCTTAGAGTATTATACTCTGTAAATTTTTTATCTATTACATTTTATGTAACACATAAGAATATAATTTTAAGAATATTCATATGAATAGTAAAATCATGAGTTATTTTTATACACAAATATGAGGCAGAAAAAACCCCTTCCACATTGAAGACTGAATGGATTAATGTAACAATTCTCAACTTCATCTTTTGAATACTGGAGTGAAGAATTAGTATAAGAATTATCATAACTCTGTGGCCAACTTGAAACCCAATGTGGGCTTAAACACAGTGTTAATATAATGAAAAGATTTTAGTAGATTGGGATATGGAAAAAATGGAGAAACTGCCAGAATATGCAGAATCTAAGTGGAGAGAGTCCATCAGAGAAAGAGCTTTAAGAACCAAGGTCAAAAGGAAGGAGTGTGGAAAAGAAAAAATACAACAGCCAGGATGGAAAACACCAGCAACAAGGTAAAGTCTAACCTTTAAAGACATATAACCTGTAGACATGGCTATGGCTCAGTGGTTAAGAGGGCATACCGACTGCTCTTACAGACACCTGGAGTTTCTATTCCAAGTACAATGTCAGAAGTTTAAAATCATCTGCAACTACAGCTCCAGAGAATACGATGTTATCTTCTGAAGTCTGAGGCAACTGCACTCGGCACATCCCCACAGGTATACACACATACAAACACATAATTATGAAAAAAATACAGCTTAACCATAAAAGAAATTACATAAACCTGGGAGCAAAAATAGAATGATATGGGCAAACAGTTCAACTTCACGTGTGAATAACAGGTTGCTTTTAACTTCATGATGAAATGTGACACAAATCCTTGTTTGGCGTGATGGATGTCATTTCTCTTCTCTCTTCAGGCACAGTTTCCTGAGCACTGTACATCCACATTTGCATTTCCCAGTCATTCTGTTGTTACCTACCAGTGTCAATGAGGTATGGCTTCCATGTTTGTGTGCAGTAGAGATTGTGGGGACAGTAATGAATTTAGTATGGATATGGGAAGTGTAGGGTAGGGGACATGAAGAGGGAAATGAAGTATAATTTTATAATTAAAAATCTGTTAAGACTGTCTTATATTTTCCTAAAGATTCTTCTGCTAATTCCGTAGCCACACTTATCTATTCAAGTGGAAAACTTTTTTTTTTCTTGAAAGTATTAATAAGATTACTGATTAATAAGATTAATAAGATTACCCAGAAGTTGTAAGGTCTTATGTCCTAAGAGCTCCATTGCACCCTGAGAATAAACTGGACTGGTCCTTGATAAAAAGAATATGCAAATCCATGTGTGTATCCTTAGTGGCACATAACCATTCATATTTTATTTTTTATTTTTGAGACAATTACTCAAAAACCACTTGTGAGATCGTTTAATACATGAGAGTATTCTGCTAATTTGAAATTAGTGACCTATTTTATAATCTAATTCCAAATCTTGCCAAATAATTATCTAATTAAGATTATTATTTAAAATAATAAATAATAAAGGCCTTAGAAATTGGTGAACTGTCTTCTTCCTCTCTCCCTTCCTTTGTTCCCTTCTCCCTCTTTCTTTCCCCCATCTCTCTGTTTCTCTCTCTCTCCTCTCCCACACCCCCCCTTTCTCTCTCTCTCTCTCTCACACTCTCTCAACAATGTCTTTAAAGGCTTAAATTTCAAATTTGTTATTCTTATCGTGTTTATTCTGTTTTATAATGAATTCAGTTTGGCGATTTCTCCACTAGGATCTAGAGCTACAAACTTTTCTTTTCTTTTTTTCTTTCTTTCTATTTTAAATCTTAGATAGCACAGTATTCGATGACATCATGAAGAGGTATATGAAGTAGACATCAGGAACCACACTCCCCATGTTAAAGCCTGGGCACAACTCCTAGTAACAACTGACACCTTGTCTGGGTTTTACAGAGATGATGTAGTGGAAATGAATTATGAAGACTTAAAATAACTAGTAAAGTGAACTTTTGGTCTGCATACTGTAAATAATAGCATTGGAGATTTGAAACGAACTCGTGTGCTCTCATGCACGCATGCGCGAGCACACTCACACATACACACACACACACACACACACACACACACACACAATGTGTGCTTTATCCAATAAGAGTGTTGTGATTAAACACAACTTTTTAAAAGCAAGTATACCCTTCAAGCAGCTGTATGAATTTTCTGGTGTTCTCCCTACCCCCTGAATTTTAGATTTATAAAAACCACATCTCAGCTGCTACCTTTCAACAATTTTACTTCGAGGCAATAAATAATTCAATGTGCTAATTTGACAGATGACTCTCCAGGAGCCTCCCGCCATTACTAGCATCATTAGGCCATAATATGTGTGACGAGGAGGATGGCCATTCAGCAAATACCCTTCACTTGTTTACTCCTAAAGAGCTGTACTCTGCACAATTAACTAATGAAGCATTATGGGCTTTTCTCCCCTTCCCTGCTATTTCAATATTGCAGTGTGGAGAGCCTGAAGGAAAACACATTCTGTCTCTTTTTGCTAAATAAGTGTTTACAGGATGGTTTAGACTGAACTGGAACTCCCAGAGGAATAAGAAGGAAAAAGAAGATGGTAAAAATGGATTGGCACCATGTCTGTCATT
Source organism: Rhynchomys soricoides (assembly GCA_019843965.1). Classification (NCBI taxonomy): domain Eukaryota; kingdom Metazoa; phylum Chordata; class Mammalia; order Rodentia; family Muridae; genus Rhynchomys; species Rhynchomys soricoides. The sequence goes on along the minus strand of JADRCH010000005.1, from coordinate 31,773,761 downwards.
AACCCTTCCTCTCTTTTCTGTGACGTGTAAGGAAAATTCAAAAGGAATTTGGCCATGAAAAAGAAAAACTAACAAAAACAAGAAACCTTCACAACATAAGAGAGGCAAATTTCCTCCAAATAAATCTCATACATCGTTCAATATTTACTGTTTATAAAAATTTTGCTCTGTCCTTATGACATTAGATAATTTTATCCTGACCTAAGAGCTTGATCAGAGGTAAAGTTCCTCCAAGTCACCCTCGATTTTACATTTTTAAATCCAATTGAAATTACCAAAAGTTACATGACTAAGGGTGTACAGGCTTTCTCTGGTTGACCAAATCAACAAAACCTGTTTCTCTAAAGTTTCAAAATGTCCAAGTTTCTGTCTATAGAGCTCATTCCCACAGACGTGAATTAAACAAGCAAACATCAGCTGTTATTGCTCAGTAAACATCACATGATCAAGATTTTTTGTTGTTCAGAAAGGATGGTCAGCAGTGGAAGTGGCTTTAGAAACTTCCTTGTCACGGGTGTGCACTACACTGGAGAGTCACACATTGCAAGTGGTATTTGTATCCCTTACTGCTATTACAAAGGCTATGGTTGTAAGTACCGAAAACAGTCTTTGTTAAAGGCATAACAAACAAATGAAGGGAGCAGGCGGGGGTGCAGATCCCAAACACCTTTCCAGCCTTCATCAGACCCATGGCATGGTTCATGTCAGAAACATTTTAGTCATAGATCTAAAAACTGTGATCTCCTGGCTGAGAATTCAATTTGATAGTGATGATTGCAATGTTCCCCTTACACAAATAAAATTAAGATTAATAATAATGTGTTCTGATATGAACCAACGAAAGGTATCTATGCTTGTCGAGTTTCAATTTAAGATCTTTGTGTTTATTTCGTGTATGAGAAAAATAATGGAAAATGATGAGAAGGTCTTCATGGTTCCAGTGATAACCTTGGAGCTGTAGGAGAACTCAAACAATGAGAATCAATATCGTTGTGTGTCAAGTCTGTCAGATAAGTTCTGGTAGACTGGCAAGATCTTATCACACTTGAACGATTGTCGTATTAGTTTTTCTTATGAACTGCACATTCCCATTCACTTTTCTCTTGTATAATTCACATGGTTCTTCCTTCAGCGGAATGAATGAATGCAGGACATGCTAAGTCAAAACTGCAGAAGATTAGTGAAAAATAGACACTTTTGAATACAGATGCGTCTAATGGCTTTACTATGACTGGAGTATGATAGTAACAAGAACAGCAAATCTGATATTGTTTAATATGGGGAGTATTGTTTAACGCCTGGAGAATTTGCTTCTTTCCTTCCACACCAAGGGTAATGGTAAATAATTAGTCAGAGTATGCAAACTTATTTTTTAAACTATAGTTCAAACTGTGAAAGCCCGTTTAAGTGCCAAACAAAACATCACCCTCTGTCTCATGAGTAGTAGAGAAGGCCACACCCACCCTTCATACAACATATTCCATCTGGTGAAATCTGAAAGGCATCAATGGAGCACGCAAACGTTATCAATTTACTAGGTTGTAGGAAGTTAATAAAATAAATGCATTTGTTTGAAATGTTCTTAAAATTTTCAAAAATTATATTTTTCTAATGTTCTTACCTTTCTATATAAAACCTTTCATAGGTCTAACTTCAAATTTGTTAAAGAAGATATAAAGTTGTTTCATTGTATGATCTATGTAGTGAGACCCTTAGGTAAATAAGGGACTATAATTTAACCCAGTTATGTTAAAAACTGGAAAAGAAAACTATATAATATCTTGTAGCATAATTAAATATTTATAGGCATGAAAAAGCAAACTTAGTTGGAAATGGTTGATCATTTGTCTTTAGAAGCTATCCAGGGAAAAATGCAGTAACATCAAAATTATAACTAATAGAATCGCCTGTATCTTTTCAGGATTGTGACATTTAAAATATGTTTAGAAATCTCTAGTAAATATTGGACATTAGGAAATACTGCACGTTAATATTTATTTTGAAACATAAATTATTTACAAAATATTATGAATTCATGATACATTCAGTGGGATTCAAGTATTATAATTACTAAATCAATTGCACATAGTTCCCATATAGTCAATTCAATTTAACTAAAATTATTTCAGATTTCATTTAAGACTCATAATGAAGTCTTATTTTTGTAAGAAAAAAGTTAAAAGCTGCATGTGGCTTTATTTAGAGGTTGGTTCATTATTATGCAGTAATTTCTCTTTTATAGAGGATTTTGCTAAAAATTCAATAATGTGTTATTAAATAAATCATACCTATGCTAAATGCATCTCAGAAAAACACACTCCCTTGCATGTGCCACTTACCTGCAGGCTCACTGTTCATTGAAGACATTTCTGTTTATTTTGATATCTTTTGTTGAAGAAATGCACAGTAACAATGATGAGCAGACAAAGAGAGGGGGAAAAGCCATTCATCCATTCATGGGTAATTGAATTCCCTCATATTTCATAAACACACTGCCTATCTGTAGGGTTGTGCTTTATTCAAATAACTTTCTTTAAAATGATTTTTCTTATAAGATGTTGGAATTACAATAATGTTTAAGAACTCAAGGTCAAAACATTTTTAAGTTAGTTTATTTGATGAATGTATTGCTGGGAAAGGAGGTACCCCCTCCTTTTCCTTCTCCCCTCTTGCCTACAAATTGCCTTTAGACTGGATGTTTATTGCCCGATGTAAAGAACAAAACAGGGAGGTAATTAAGCCTAGAATTGCCTGCTGGTACTTAATGACAGTCAGGCCATGGGCAAGAGCTTCTGAGTCCACCCAAATCTGCAAAGAAGGAGGCTTGTTTCTGAAACAAAGCCAAGCAGCAAGACATCATTACTGTTAATTACCTGGTAGACAAAAGAGTCTTGGTGTCTGTGGCAATGCACCAAACTTGGTGCAGCAGCTGATGCTGTAAAAGACAGTTGGTCTGACTTTGTCCCTGGGAGCATTGTGCTATGAGCCGGTCCACCTCAGTAAAGAGCTTAAGTAATTATACTCCAACAACTGTGTTTGTAAGCTCCATCCCTTGTATTGTGCTTTAATGACAACAAACAACCTGTCCACTGGAAACAGGTGGCATCTGCTAAGCATCACAAGGGACAAAAAAGACATGATCTCAAAGAGAAATTCATTATTTTAGAAGCCAAAGGGCATAGTGTATAAAAGCAGGTGAAAGTACTGAGGCCCATTGAAGTTTAGAAATCCTTTAATAAGTAATTATGAATTAAATAAATCAACTATAGAGAACACAGTTATCAATTGCTTTTGTAAGACACTAATAAAAAAAGCAAAAAGCAAAGGCTGTGATAACAGTATGTGTGTGTAAATACACATGTATATGTTATGCACAATGTGTATTTAATATATATATATGAATATATTTATTATATTGCTTTGTTTTCATTCCTACCTTTATTAACTATGCCTGATAATCAACATAAATAAACTCAGAGGGATGGTAAGCACAGTAAATTCAAGCTTGAAAGAGATTGTACATTAAGGCTCCATGGTCACTCGTATATGAGATATTTGATTGGATGGATTTTAAAGTCTTAGAAAGGTGATATAGATTTAATGACTTTATCATATTGACTCGTTTTTCTTTTCTTCCTTTGCAGCAATGTAGTCTTTCATTGATTTCCCCTCATGATTATGTTCCCACACAAAATAAAATTAAAATTACATTTCTCACAGATACAGTGCACATCTGCCCTGAGTATAAAGTCTACTACATCACATGCTGGATCACCAACATGCAAGGGATTATTTGCTTAGATGTAACTTGTTAGCTAAGACAACAAAAAACCACAGGGTGTGCTAAATCAGTACCAACATGAGCATATTCACCATGCACATGCGCAGAGACACAAGCTGAGTATCAAAGAGCTCATGGTTTGAATGTCTTCAAGCTGAGTATCAAAGAGCTCATGGTTTGAATGTCTTCGTACCTGAGACTGCTCGTATTTGTTAGAAGCAAATGAGAAATTAGGAAGACCTACATTTTTGTTTTTAACAGGATTAGTGCTTGTTCGTAGTTCAAAACGATGGGTTTCATGACATTTCCATTTAAGTGGATTGGACACTTTTTTCTTTTGACTTTCTGTTGCCCTCTGCTGCCTCCTTCCCCCATTCCGTCCTTCCAGTTTATTTTTGTATTCACTTCCATACTCATCCATATATATTCTATACAGTCATAAGTGTTTATATATTTCTTATACACCATGCATGAAAGCTATGATGCTATGTTGGTCTTTTCTCATTCTGGATTATATAATTTAGCATTCTTATTCTCTCTGATTCTATTCACTTTCTTGAAAATAACATGTTTTATGCTTTATAGGGGAATGAAACTCCAAGACTGTTGATGAGTCCTTAGGCTGAGTCCACAGGTCAGCAATTGTGAAAGGTGTCACAGTAAACATGGTTGCTCAACTATCAGCTGATTTATGCTTCCTGAGGTGTATTACCAGGAATGGTACAACTGGGCTGTATGGTAATCCTACTTTTCTGTTAGAATGACCACATTCAAGTTTAAGCTTTGTGGATTGCCAATGTTATACCTTGGAGAGTGACAAATTGCATTACTGTGTTTCTTCTCCTAAATAGTAAGGTGTACAGGACTAACCACTGCAGAACACAAATTAACATTGAGCTATTACACTACAAGCTACTTTGTATTATTATGAATCATCACTTATAAAATATGGATCATTTTAAAAACTAATTTGAAAAGTAGATTTGTGTGAATATTAAAGTCATATAAAAAATTCTTATAGGAAAACCTGATACATGGTATACCTGTGTTGTGTTGTTTAATTTTTATTTTTGTTTTTTGTTTTTGTTGTTGTTGTTTTCTTGGTTTTGTTTTTGTTTTGTGTGTGTGTGTGCGCTCACGTGCGCGTGTGTATATTGTTTTCTTATTACTTGTTACAGACTGTGAGACCATTTCTAGTTTAGATGTGACTCACTTGCGATGCTACTATTACTTGTAGTAATCTTCCTCTTGGTGCCCTGAAGGACTTTGAAATATACCTTTGTACCCACCAATAGGGCAATGAAACACCAGTGTGATCATAGCAATTATCAAATGACTCAATTCACATGTTTTTCTTCCTGCTTTGATTGACTTTGTTTTATATGGTATGTCAGATAAGCCATGTGCAAAGACTCTGCAGCCAGAGCCGTTATGGACATACCACTACGAGTGTCTGTCATTCAAGGTTGTAAGATTCTAGTTCTTGTCTTCATTTTCAATAGCCACGAATCCAAGGGAAAGGCTATTTCTGTCTTCTGTCAATCATGTTCTCACTCATATCCAAAAAGCTCCTAATACTAAAGCACAAAGACTCTTGTGAACTTTACAACTTCCACCTGGCCTGGCCTGGGCCAGCACAAATTTGAAGGAATTCAACTCATCATTTTCACTCCTGTGCTTTCTCACAATTTTACTCCAGAGTTGTGATGGCATCATATTCAAATTAAGTGGATAAAAATATGGATGCTTCCTTAGAACTAATTATGTGTCTTTGCAGATATAGCAAAATCATCTGCTTGTACAATTTTAATATTTTTAAGTTTTGAAAGTATGTAACAATTGCCTCATTGCCCCCTTTCCTTTCAATTGATAAAAATTAAACTGAATTTGCCAGTTTTGATACCCAGATTCAGGTTTTTTTTTATGAAATGGAAATCGCTACATATAAAACATCATCCCTTTGTTAGTCATGCAAATCCCTTGCTTATATTTGGTGATAAGAATATTATCCTGATACAGCAGCGTTCTACTCACTGTGGCATCTCAGAATAGTAAACTCTTCTGAGGATTTTATGAGTATCAATAATTTATATAAATGGCAAGTGTCTTGAAGTGCACATACCACAGTGCTAGGGTAATAAAGGCAGCACTGCATCTACCAAAACAAGCAAGTACACAGAGCAAAATCAACCAAGAAATGACAAAACAACAGCATGAATATTGTGCATTAGCTTTTTGAGTACTTTTGCTTATGCAATTTCCAAATTCAGCAGTAATAATTCTACAATCTAAAATGCCTAATGATACATAGTCTACCATTATCTCAGTGACTTGACAAAGCACAATCATAAATCACTGGTAAATCTGACTTCCTCATCATTAACTCCTGTCTGCCATTCAGTGCAGGCTCTTGAATATGTACCAAGCACTTTTGCTAAGACATTAAAAATGCATGTTAAAATATCCCCTTTATTTGTATTTGCAGGCATTTGTGTGGCATACAAGTAACATATAAGTTATCATGAATGACAAAATAAAGTTACTATTCAAGTACTGTAAGTGAATTTTTATATAAAAAAATAAATGCAAAATGTTATTGAAATGCAAAGATGTTAAGATGTCCCTTTGAAGTAGAACAACAGGAGCCTATGCATCTTAGTGAACCATTTCCTCGAATGGAGTTAGATGATCCTGAGAAATTACAGAAGCATGCCACCCTTGAGAGATGCTCAGCAAGACACCTTCACTAAACAGATAGCTTTGGTCTCTAATGTCACCTCTACAGTGTTTTCATCAATGGATCTAAAAGCTTTGCTGTTTTCTGCCTTGTTTCTTCTCTTAGTTTGGAGTTTACTTTTTTTCCCAAAATTCATTCACTCTTTGATGAGGAATTTTGTAGTATCTGTCACATAACACTGTCCTGTTGTGAAATGCAAATCATATTCTTTATGAACCCTGCAAATATTCCAATCCTTATTCAGACTGTTGGGATAGATTATTAAACGATTAAAGCAAAATAAATTATTATTTAAAATTAGTCATTTGTATAAGGACTGTCAAACAAAATATGACTTTCTAAATTTCAAAAATTGTCATATTTATTCACTTAATTATATACTTGGGGATGCAAATTTTTCTATTAAGAAAGTTATTTTTGCTAACATTTCAAATATTTACTGCTAATTTTGTAATGTGCTTCACTTTATTTGTGTTAAATGTCCTTTAGTGTTTAGTCTATAGCAATAAAGAGAATATTCCTGTTCTATCATTTAAGAAAAGGCTTATTTTCACACTAATAAAATGAGAAACTAGGTTTAATAAAATACTTTTTCTTGCATTGGCTATAAGGAAACTGGGACTTGCATGCCTGCAAAGGCCGCCTGAGGGGACAGAGGTCAGAACTGCTGTAAATCAGCTTCCAGGAACGAGTCACTGGACACTATAAAAATCAAAAGTGGTTCTTTAAGAGACCAACTTGACCCTCTTTAACCAGAAAATAACATCTGACCCGGCAGTGAAATTTATCACAACATTTCAATTAAAACTTGGCAGGAACGTGAGCAGCAAGATGCTCTTCTGCAGTTGACCTTGTTCTAGGAGAAACAGTGAGTGAGGAGGACATCGACACTCTTGCCTTGGATTCTATATGAATATGACTGGTAAAATACAAATTTCTCAGGCTCATGGAATTTTCTAGAAAGTAACATGCTAACATGTGGGTGAAAAGTAGGTTTGCACTATTTTCTGTCTTTTTTCTATCTCTCTTTTTTGTTGTACTGTAAATCCTCCTGGAGTTAAGCAATTGCCTGAATAATCTTTTAATTTACATAAGACTCACTGTCAAGTTTCCGTCATGCCAAACAGTGCACTTCTAGGATTCTCCATTTTTAATTGTTTTTGATCCCTTCTGCATCTATACCCTAACATTTCAAGTAACTTTTTACTTGGTTATCTGATTTTCTCCCTGCATTAGCAAAGATAAGTATGATAAAAGTCAGGAGAGAAAAATATGTTAATATATGTCAAGACTTCTATAGAAACTGGGAGCTTAGTAACGCATATTAAGTAGGATATTAAAAATGATTTTGAAACAAAATGATGTGTGTTGTCTCAAGAGACCCACTAGAAAGGAAATACTAGAAAAGATGAAAAACTTGACTTAAATTGCATTGAGTCAGGCCATATAACGCCTTTAAACTATAAATGTCTTAAATGATATCACAGTTTGTTATTCCCATCAATCGCTTCATAACAAATTATGTCATATACATATAAGTCAAAGCAAACATGGACAGTGCCTTCTTTGCCAACAGTCTCCTTTATTATCAACCAAGAGCAAGTAATTGAGGACATTGTCTATTATAGACAGGACTATTTTAGTGCCATTTTTGAGATTAAAAAATTTTTGAAATATTTCACATATAAATAATATTTTATCAATGCTCACATTATCATTTTCTTTTTTAGAATTTCTAATTTCCTTTTCATTCTTTTGTTTGTGGCAACAGAATTCCATGGCAAAATGTAAGTATAAGAATTCTTCTTTTATCAGATGGCTTTGAACTCTTTTTATGGTAGCAAATAAATTAACCTCTATAAAAAAATGGTACAGTCCCAGTGTGTTACAAAATCAAAATTTAGCTCAGACTGATGTGAAGGAATTAAACAACTTCTAATATATAAATACTGGTCAGAAAATAGGCAGCACACACAAATTGTCTAATCAATGCAGACAACTCCAAAATTTAACTTTAAGGCTATTATAGATGAATAAATGGGTGATAAATATGAGACATGGTGTGTTCATAGTGTCTTTTAATTAAATAGATAATAATTTATGTGCATTTAATTATTTTACTTAGTTAATGTTAATGATATTAGATTGGTTAATAATCTTTTAAAGGTGTCTATATTAATATATCAAATCAAATTTAGGTTTGTCAATGCTAATGAAATAATCTCAGATGTATAAGCTACATCCTGAGATATACTACCTACTTCAGGCAGGTCAAAATCTTTGTAATATGACAGATAAAGGTCTTCTACAAACTCAAATAGGAAAGAATGGTGAGAGAAAGGAAGCAAGTTCTGACGCCCCATAAGTGATATTCTGAAGGAAGCTTCATTGTAGACATTTCCTTGCACCCTGATTTCTGAAAACATCCATCATTTATGGGATAAGTGTTTTAGATTTTATCATGGTTGTTTTCATTTTTTCCCTTTTTAATTTAAAGCTGCACTTTGTACAAGAAAGCTGATTCTTGTGGATAGACAGAGCATGAAACTATGAATAGACAGAGATGCAACTATGAATAGACAGAGACACAACTATGAATAGACAGAGATGCAACTATGAAGGAAGGGAACAAAGGTATGCATGTAAGGCGAGTAGCATCATTGAGACTTAAGGACGGATACCATTTATTACAGAGAGAGAGAGAGAGAGAGAGAGAGAGAGAGAGAGAGAGAGAGAGAGAAGAGAAGAGAAACCCTAAGTTGACAAAGCCATTTTCTTCACTGATATAACATCAAGACATCATATGGCTTCAAATCACCCCAGTACTTCCATGGAATTTTAAATTATCTATTTGTAATTTATATATTTATAAGTAAAATGCTGATGTCGTAACTCAGAATATTCCTGGTAAATACTGTCCTGAAGTGATTCTTTTGGGTTAATGCATACATTAAGATTCCTAGCTCAGAAATCCTTTCAAACTACATATAAATATAAGAAAAAATGCTGATTGGCTGCCAACTTTATGTAGTCCTCTCTTCTGCTACTCTGTGACTGCCCCCAACTTGAACCACACCCGCTAACAACTGGGAATGGAGGAGACACTGATCTTGGCTGTTCTGCAGCTTGTATCTCCTCTATAGCAGCTTTGCTTGGATCTTCCTCATCTGCCTGACTGAGACGTTCTCAAAAGTTTGTTGTGGTCTGAACTGTAGGTTTTCTTATCTAAGCCCTCCTCCTGTTGTTTTGAAAACATACTCTTGTTGCTTCCTTCTTTATTCTTACCAGGTGAATCATACAATTTGTCACTGCATACCTAACATAGCTCTGACTTCTTTTCCCTAAATACTGACATAGCTACATTATCAGTTTTAAAGCACTTGTCTTCCTTTTTAGTCCTCAATGTCATCTATGGATCTCAAAATACCAGTCTTTGAGGATTTTTGTTTTTTGTTTTTTGTTTTTGTTTTGGTCAGAAATGTTTTCTTTTTATGTTACTTTTATTCCTGTGGATGGGCAAATCTTTATATTTGAAATTCATCAAAATGAAAAAAATAATGTATTCATTTATCAGTCATAGTACATAAAGTAAAAGCTTATATTTCCCCCTGATACTCTAACTTAGTGTGAATTAAGAACATTAATTCTATTTTATTTATTTATTGTTTGTTTGTTTGTTTGAGACAGGGTTTCTCTGTGTAGCCCTGGCTATCCTGGAACTCACTCTGTAGACCAGGCTGGCCTCGAACTCAGAAATCCACCTGCCTCTGCCTCCCGAGTGCTGGGATTAAAGGCGTGCGCTACCACGGCCTGGCTGAACATTAATTCTAGATAATTGAAAATAACAGTATTCCAAAGATTTAAGATAGATATGACCTGATAGCCTCCTTTCTGACTTCTAACTTTCATCATAGAAAAGGTTGCAATACTAGCTATTAAGAAAAGAAAGCAGTCAACGAGTCTACAAAGCTGTGATTTTGATATACCGCAATAATAATAACAATGATATCTCTAAGGATGCTATTGTGGCCCTCATAGCATGGTGATAACCAACAGATCTCTAATTGGATTTAAAGTTCTATTAAGCAAGAGGGATCTCACGACTGGTGATGTAAATACTGCCATAAGCTACGGGAGTCATGGGTCTCAGAGAGCCTACTACTTCCACTTTCCTAAAGCAATATAAATTTTTCCTGTATTCTAAATAGTTCCCTGTATAGCCACACATAAATATAACTTTCATACCTCATCAAAGAAATGTCTCTTTGCAGTAGATAAAGACCATTACAATAAACCGTAACTGGTCAAATACAGGGAACAATTTATTGTGGGCTTCACAGCCCCAACAGATGTATCTACAGTACAATTATTGCACCTAAGGCTCAGGAAGCATATTGGAAGAGGTGGGAGAAAAAAATTTAAGAGCCAGAACACAGGAAGTCTGCTGTGAGATTGTGTCAATGACAATAAAACGCCACCCACTGTTCCTCAAAAATATGGCTGTCTGAATAATAACAAAAAAGCCATGCTAATGTGTAAGGTTGAAAGCTCATGAGTCCCCACTTTTAGGAAACAATATAGACAACTTGTGATTTCTGAGAGATGGACAATTAGTCTTCTTTGTGGATTAGCTCTCTCAATGGTTATCTAATAGCACCTGGTCAACCCTGAAGTCCTATTTATATAAACAGCAGAGAACAGACTCAGCAGATTGCAGTTGTACATTTATATGTATATATGCATACATATATGAAACAACAATAGTAAAATTAAAAGTGGCTATGAATTTGAGATGGAATAAGGGGTCATGGGAGGAGTAGGCAGAGAAAAGTTGAGAATGGGTGCAGTTATATTTTAGGAAGAAAGTGATAAAATGACATTTCAAAATTTTAATCAAATAATTGAAATTTTGGAGACTATAAGATAAAATTCTACATTCTGTCCAAATCTCTCTCTTAGCAAAATCTACTAATGATGAAATATATCAGTTAAAATATAATGACTACAGTATTTTAATGTATGTAGCATGTTTGAAAAAACTACATCTTATTAATACAAAATAACAGTAGATTGATTTTTAAATGTTATCATAACATTAGATGCTGTAAAAATGCTCCTGATAATTTAGTCACATTCTTAAATATTAGAAAAACCCAAATATAATTATGTTGAGGCATCAATTACAGTATAGAACAGCAGAAATGCTACTTAGACTTCAAATAAAGTTATGTCTGGTGACTCTGTAGTACTTAGGATGGCAAATAATTGCAGTTATTAAATAATGAACTAATTGTTGACATCTCATGAATATGCTGTTCTGTGACTTATAAAATACATGACACTGGTAAATATTCAGTATCTTTAAAAATAAAAAGTTATGTGAAGATTCAAAATTAAGAGTTTCAGTAGCTAATATTAGGTCTTTCAAACAAATTATAGTAAATACAAAACAAAGTGTACCAGTTTATAGTTTACTGTAGTTTTAAAAATACTAAATTCTGTCTGTAAATTTGTAATTGTATATACAGCACATGTTAAATATTTATGAATAAACAAAATTGGTAACTGGCCTAAGATTTGGATTAATAATATAAAAATTATAATTAGTCATAAAAATTAAAAAACAAAACAACACTTATGTGTTCTTTGAGCTGGCTGATTGATAGACATTTTCAAAGTTCAAAATGATTGGGGAAAATTTTGCCTATTGGTTTGTTCCAGAACTCTTTTATCAATATTTTATATATAAGTATTACTCATGTAGTCTAAAACAATCATTAATTTTTTTCCAGATTGTAAGAATGGAGCGTGATGAACATTTTTTTTTCTTACAGTTAGTATTTTAGTAATAAACTTATAGTTAAGTTGTATTTAGACAAAGAGAAAAACTTGAAAACTTAAGTCTTAAAATTTCTGAGAAAACTATATAGTATTTTGTGAAGTGTTGAGGCTTCTTGGACTTTCCCTTGTCCATGTTATGATGTGTATTGCTCTTGCTCAGCTCATCTTTAGGTAGTCATGTTGATGAGACTTCAGAGTTTTAGCTTCTGACATTCCTAAAAAACATAATCTCATTGCCTTTTTCAGGAAAGAGCACATCAATTAGTAGTTAGCAATTTTCAAATTGTCAGCACTGAAAACACCATACTGGTAACATTATATAGACTGAGAAGTCTGTATTTACACATATATATATGTAGTCTGTATATATACACATATATATATATATATATATGTAAATGTATATATATATATCCTCAATCCTTCACAAAGTATTACAGAAAAATAGAAAGTGTGAGAAATGACCCTCCTCAGAAAAATATATTACATATATTACATATATTTATATACACATATATTATATATATATATATATATATGTGTGTGTGTGTAAGAACAATTAATGACAAAAGAGCCCATGAATTTGAAAAAGAACAAGAACAGGTGCATAAATGAATTTGGAGGAAGAAAAAGGAAGAGGAAAAATATGTAATAATACTATATTCTCAAAAAGAAAAAAATTAATTTTAAATTTTGCTAATGATTATTTGTCTATCATTACTTTTCTGAAATTAATTCTATTGTTACACATTAAAAGAATTGAATTATCATATATCACGGAAGTCCTAACAAGTGATGATGCATGCCTCCCCAGGTCTGTCTGAGTAACTTCATCAGGCAGGGCTCTCGTTGGGACATCATGATGATGTGGTGAGAAACAATGGCCGAGGATTTATGAACTTGTAATCAATTCGACCACTGTATACAAGCTTATATGTTGTGGAATATACTCAGATCTGCACCCTGATGTTCTCTGGAGTCTGGTTCCTGAGATTCATCATGTGACTCCATCGCCTCTCACGCGCTCCTCCATCCTTGGTCCTGTTCCTACCACCCAGTTTACTGAGAGACCATGTCTCAAAACATAAGATGTAAAGTGCTTAAAGATTTTCTACTGTCAACCTCTGTTCTCCACATGTATCTTCATGGATGAGTATATGTGTGAGAACTGGGGTAAACAGCACACACACAAGAGATTTGGAGGTTTTCTAAGTCTGAAAAAAGTTACAAAAATAATAGAGTTTATCATTTGGAAGCTAGAAGACAGAATTATAGAAATAATATTGTTCAATATGTAGTGGAAACCTTGTCAGTAGGCACATGAAGAACAAAGTGTATAACTAACAATTTAGAATATTATAAAGTATCTAGGCATAAAGCTTAGAAATGATAAATGCCACGAATTAATAGTTAAACTATGTCACACAAAAAGGACAATTCTACCCTGACATCTAACAAAGTCTCAAGTCAAATGCTGACAAGACATTTCTGGGAGATAAAAAAAAAAAAGCTTGGTAAACTTCAGATGGCAGTAGATCTACTCAAAAAGAGCACAGAACTGCAGCTATCATAGATCTCAAGTCAGTAATGGACAGGATGTTTCTGAAATACCTACCAAGACAACAACAAGAAAAATCTTTTAAGGAAATAAAAAGAAAAAATTATAATTAATTAAGTGTTAATAATCTATACTCTTAGAGTAGAAATTATGACCTATGGACAAGAAATAGCAACAACTACCAAACAGAGGTTGGATATCAAGAAATGCCTGCTATTCCATAAACATGTTTAAAGGAATAAGAGTGTTCAGAGAATTAAAGCCAAGTGTGGCATTAGTATGGTAGAAGATACTGAATATGTAATGTAAATATGTATATGTAAATATATAAACATACAAACATATGTGAACTATGAAACAAGATGTAAAAGGAAGTGTCAGATCTGAAAATTACTAACAGGAAGTAAATCAAATTCACTGAAAATGCTTAATAAATTAGCTCAAAGAATTACTGAAATTTGCAAAACAATGTAAATACTTTAGATTGGAATGTAACAGTAATGCTGAAAAGTTTAACTAATTTTTAACTGAATTGTGCTCCCATTTTAACCCAGTTAGAATAGCTATTTAAAAGGGATGGATCATAAAATGCACTCAATTTCTTACTGGAACTTTTTGCAAAATCTGTTGCATTCTTCTTAAACCAAGTCTTTTGTTACATATACAGAGTCTATTTGTCTTTACATTCAATTAATTCATTTTCACTCATTCTTTTTTATCTGCTGTTCACACTAAAGTGTTCCGATATTGTAATATGCGTTGTGAAGCTCTGCAGCTTCAGAATAGCTAGTCTAACTGTAATAAAAATTCATCACGATATACAGGCTTAGGATCTAATTTTAAGGTGTGATGCTTTTAATTTGTGAGTTCTTTATAATAAAGTTTTAATTTATAAAAAGGAAAACAGAGTTCAAAATAAATGTTGACAAGGTTAAGAGAACAGACAAAAACAAACAAGCAAACAAACTCCTGTATGGTTGGTGGGAATGGAAACGAGCGCACCATGTAGGGAAACCCCAAATGAAAGATCTAACTTCACTTATGTCTAAGTACACACTTGAAGTACATACAGCAGGCTTACTGGAGAGACCCTGGCAACTGCATGTTCATGCTTATTATAGCTCCACTGTTGACAGTTGCTAAGATAATAAGTCTATGAGCTTATCAACAGATAAATGTGTCCTATATGCATGCACACTGGAATTTTATTCAGACTTTTATTCTCTGTATAAAGGAGTGAAATGATTCCATTTGTAGGAAAATGTATGGAACTGGACATCATCATGTTTCTCACAAAGTAATCACCAAATAATAGAGAATGAGAAAGGAGGGTGGCACTGGAAGTTGGGAATTACAGAAACAGCACTTCCTGGTGGAAATTTTCTGAATAATTAAAATGAGGAGCAATTAAAATAATTTGAGATTTGCAAGTGTGATTACAGGAAGAATGATAGTGCACCAGCAGGAACAGCGTTGTGACCCTGTTGGCATACATAGGTTATGATGTTGCAACCAGACAGTTATATTGATCCATGATAGGTCTGTAATACATTCTCCTTTAAGCAATATGTATTGAAATATTTTATACATACCTCTCCATGATGAAGAGCCTAAAACAATAATGAATAATGCATGCTAGCTTTCTCAAATTCATTAAACAGTGCACTGGTTTCGTGATGATCATTTCCTATACTGTTCTTTGTTATAACATTCTACACAATAAG
>JADRCH010000005.1:31720537-31758110 GCA_019843965.1 Rhynchomys soricoides | reverse complement strand
GAAAAAGTCTCTGAAAATGAAGTGATTCTTCATAGAATGTGGGAGGGATTTTCAATCTTCAATTACTTTATTACATCGCTCAATGTCAGCTTTCAGGAGGCGTGCCTTCAATTTTCAACATATACACAGCATCAACACAGTGTCAAAGAGTGTCTTTGTCACAGCTGGTATCCCCATGGAGCTATTAATTTCTTTTGAAATCATGCTCTCTTTGTGATATAAGCAGATTATAAATAAATGTGTGAGAAGGAAATTATTTTCATGATTTTATTATGTTATCTGCAGTCATGATATAGAACAGGATCAGACATGTTCTCATTGGAAATATTAGCTAGACAAATGATTCATAATACTTGTGGGTTAAATATGCTAAGAAATACTTTTAAATCATGAATGCCGACATCAGGATTGATACTGCATAAGGTTACTCTAATTTTCATGTGAAGTCCAAGTATTGTAACAATTATGGCTCATTATGTTGTCAAAGACAGACCTGTATTCAGTAACTCTTTCCAACTGGAGACAGACTCTGTTGTTGCCCATGGCTTTTCAATAACCTGTGACAATTCAGCCTGCAGAGGTTAGAATTTAGCTATGACATTGTCATCATTTTGTCTCAGTTCTTAAATTATCCAGCTTTTTTTCCCCCTGCAGAGATCACAGATAAGTCCCTTGTTTTTGTTCATTCTTGAAGAGTTTCTCTCAGTTCTCCACATAATAAACATGATTTTCTAATGATTACATTCTTCATACGGCTGCTTTCATCTAGTGCAGTCCACGAAGGCTGAAAAGAGAGAGAAGGGGAAATGAATAGAGACAGACGACACCACTTTTAACTTAGCTTTAGCAAAGGGAACCATGGTCTCTAATTTAAAAATGCTTCATGGCCTCCTTAGCTATGGTCTCTGTCCTTTCATGCCCTTCTTATGTAGTCTTGGATACTCCAGGTTACTCTGGAGTCTGCTCTTTCTCCCAGACAGACATTAGTGGTTTTCTGTTTGTCTATTTTTCAATATTATCATCAATTCCTATGCTCTGGTTAAAAACATAATAAAAACAATTCTTCTGAAAGATATACAAATAAGGTGTTTGAATGACAAATATTTTGATCTTGCAATGCTTAAGTCAAGGTTGCAATTGAAACTTGGAGGTAAAATTATGATCTTTGAAATGGAGTTCCCTTTCTTCAGTGTAAACCTGAAATACTTTGAAAGTCTGTGGGTAGATTGATTTTTGGATGGGAAGAAGTTTAAAGAGAGAAACAGCGCTTGGTTATATAAATTACGATGCAAATACTGATTCTCAATCTCACAGGCGCATGCAAGACACATTGCCAGCTCTCTAATGTGAACTTTTCATGGATAGAGAACTAAAAATGGGTCTCTGGTTGAGTTCATTGAAATGTAAGAAAAACATGCAAAAAAAAAAAAAAGATAACTACAGCCTTTTAAAAGAAATAAGCCATCAAATTACCATTGCTCTTATTAAAACTGTAATCACCCTGGGTTATAACAATTATGACAGTGGTGTTTTAACGTACAACTGAGAGGAGACATAGCAGTGGCTGCACTGCGAAAATTACTTGATATCATCATCTTTGATTTTACTGTGAGCTAGTCAATGGAAATGTAAGGGAATAAGTTTTCACTGAAATTTGTCTCATGAAAGTCATAGAAAATGTATGAACAGATGCATTTATATGGTCCGTATCCTGTTTAAAACATTCACATTTACCTGTGTATATATCTACCTGTGTACACATATAGTATAGAGCCATGCGTTCCCATAAATGGATATGTTTAATTCATTCCGATTTATGTCTGGAAACAGTGTTGTGCTTTTCCTTTTTTAAGTCCAAGATGAGTTTGGAGATGAAAGACTAATCCAATGCTTTCATTGAAATTTGCATCTGCAGATGAAGGAGCTGGAAAATCTACTGTCAGACCTTCTTACAGACAACTCATACTCTATAATCACACAGGATTTTCTCTTCACTTTGATTCAGAGATTTACATTCTCTTTTAAAAATTGAAAATAGATTTTTCATACGATTTATTCTGATTATGATTTGCCCTCCTCCAAGTACTCCAGGGTCCTTCCAGACTCACCACACACCATAGACTTTGTTTATCTCTCTCATGAGAATGAAAGTAGACATTAAAACATAATGATAATACAGAATACATTGAAATGAAAGCAAACTGTAAAAAGACAAAGCAAACTAATAGAAAAAAATGATTCAAAGAAAAGCATATGAAACAGATTTGAATGTGTGTGTATGTGTGTGTGTATGTGTGTGTGTGTATGCAAAAACTTCAAAGAAAAAGTAGAAAATGAATAAATAGAATGCCCAGACACAGAATTATGAGACAACGAACCTCCACCAATTACCACTGAGTTCATTTTGTGTTGGCCAATGCTGTCGAGTATTTGGCTGTCTTTGTTGGTACCCCCAGTGAGGCTGTTGGAGAAAACCAAAACCAACCTTGTCGTCGTTGTTGTTGTTTAAATCTCTTGTCAACTGTGTACAGCTTCTGGTTTAGTGATGGGGGCTTCTGTCCACTTGCCTTGTCAGCTCTGGGACCCCATTTGGTTTAGGCCTGTGTAGGCCCTGTGCATGCTGCCTCAGTCTCTGTGAGTTTCTATGTGCAGTCATCCTACTGTGCTAGGGAAGGCTTGTTTCCTTCTTAACCACCATTCCCTCTGGTTCTTACAGTCTTTCTCATTCATAATCATCAGTGTAATGTTTAGGTAATTCAAGTCAATTTACATTTTCATAAACTTTACCATATTTGATCATTTGTAAATTTCTATTTAGCAGGAAAAACGTCAGCGTCAAAAAAGAGCAGATTGCACAGTCATGTCTGATAAAGAAGATCAACAAAATAACTGTACACATACAATCCCTTCAAATGGCTTTAGTGGTTTCCTATAATTTACTTCTACTCAACTTCCCGGTAACTTTCTGCATACAACCATGCCGCTTTCTTTCTTCATGATAGGATGAGAATTTCAATTGTGTGAAAACAAGCTTCTGTAGTTGTGATCTACTTTTCATACTAATGATTCACATTCATATATTGGACTTTTTGATTATTAAATGTTGCTATGCAAAGATAATATTGATCTATAGTTCAGATTTGACATGACTCAGTCTAGCGTATACTCCTCGAGAACCTCATACCAGGTCTAGGAGTGCCAGATCAAATGACAGTGTTGATTCTTTTAGAAACTGAGGCTGCCAAGGAGACAGGAGAGGCAATTAGAAAGTAACTTTCAAAATTTGTCACTATCCACAGTGAAGTAGGGATATATACTGATTTACTATTTAAGCTAGACAAACCAGCATTATATTCTGAGACATGCATGTGTTATTGACAATATCTGGCTGACATTTTGTCTCCTTTCTGTGGCACTTGTCTCTCAGTCTAAGAAAGGTATCATTTTCTTCAGCGTTCTCCCCACCATCAATTTTTACACCCCCCCCCCAAACCTTCCCAGTTTCATGTAGCAGGGTGAACTGAAAGACCTTCACTTGATCTTTTCTTTATACTGGATTATTTAAAAATACTTGGTATATGTGGAAGTCAGACTCTTGAGATGTTGCTTGATTTAGTGTTATTTATTTAATTATTCACTTTCCAGATAATGGGAATAACCGGTAAAGCTGAGGTCAAATTGAAATATACCATATGAAGTGTGATTTGAGGGCTGAAGACAGCTCCACAGACATGCACTGATTGTCACTGACTGTACAACTGTCATCCCGTCATGGCTAGGCATATTAAATGGCATGACACGCTAGCAGGGCATGTCAATTCAGTGATGACTGAAAAAGACTCAGCTACACACATGCTAATCTGCAAAGTGTGAGGCAGGCTCTTCACAGCCTCTGATTCTCTTTTGAGAAATGACAATTTACAGGGTGTTGTCAGAGCGGGGAAAGAGAATTGTTCACCAAATTGCAGCTCCATCTTGGCTTCTCCTCACTTTTACTAGTTGTAATGAGTATGAATAGATACCAGGTTTCAGAACACAGACATGCCAATGTCATCCAGACTTGGAGTAAGAATGGGCCATAGATACATGTTTGAGAGATAGATATGTCCAGCTGAAATTCCTGGTACCTGCACAAATATGATTCCAAAATTAGTTTTGTATAAAAATGGATAAGAAACAGAAAACTTTAGTGACAATTAATCGATTGAGACATTAAACATGAAAATAAAGTCAAATTTCTACTTTTTCTATAAATATCACTAAATATTTATTTCAGAAGAAAAATTATACATTTTAAAACATAATAATTATTATCCACGTTCTCATCTGTGGAGTTTTTGTTGTTGTTGTTATTGTTTTGTTTTTTAGAGGAAACAGTTGTTTTTAACTACTCGATACCCTGACAAATGAAGAATTGACATCCAATCCTGGGAATTATACAGACATATAATCCAAACGAATTAAAAAACTGAACACAACACATTCTGAAGTGGAAATTGAACAAAGTTTCTTTCTTAAAATTTATTTAAGATTTGTTTATTCCACATGTATGAATCCTTGCTCTCATGTACGTATGTGTACCACATGCGAACCTGGAGCATGAGGAGATCAAGAGGGTGCTTCAGATACTTCTAACTGGAGTTATGGGTAGTTGTAAGCCACCATGTCAATGTCTGGACCGGAAACAGGGCCCTCTGCAAAAACAAGTGTCCTTAACCACTGAGCCTTATCTACAGTCCTTTGAACACAACTTCTAGTGAGCATGCCACCCATTCCTACGCTACATTCCAACCCATTTGAATATATTTTCTATGATGTCATATTAGTTGCAAAACATTTGGGCATCTACTATAAAAGGGTAATGCTGTTTGAAGAACTACATAAAATCAAGGAAAAACATATTTTAACTTGAATAAAGATGTCCTTAAAATTATTCTAGCCTATTCAATATCATGCATAATTACTTTTGATAGATCATTTTTCCAACAGATTCATGATTTAGTCTTGAATTGTTTTCTCATTTTAATGTGCACAGCCAATTAAAGATTGCTATGTTATTTTTAAAAATAGTGTTTTTTGACTCTTAGTTTTCAAGCAAGGTCCTGGGCAACAAATCAAGTGACTTTGATCAAAGTCTTTGTAAAATGTGATGCTTTAAGGATACACTTAATTGAATCACAGTTTGAAGTGGTAGCAAAGTAAGTTTGCCCTTTGTGGTAACATACCTAGGAATCCTGATCTATATTCCTGATTGCCATTGATTTTTCTAGATTTCATTATGAAATCAATAACTGTTGCACAGGGTAAAATAGTTTACAAGGGTCGCAACATACTGTGGACTTCTGAAAACATACTGGGTTCAGTGAAGCCACCCAGGCAGCCAATTAAGAGAAAACATCTATTAGGTAAAAACAGGGCAGTTCCATTGACTGTTATTGATTTTCTTAGCCCTGTGAAAAGACAATCAATTAGATAAAGAAGGCTAATGTTACAGCTGCAATTTAATAACCCCTAAAAAAAGAAGGAGGACTATTGATTCCTGACATGGAATGTTGAGGTTTAGTGAAATACTCTGAACTTCACCTGTCTTTTAATCAGGCCTGTGGCGAAGGAAGAGGCCTGCTTTCTATTTGTATAGAATCCCAATTAATAAAGATCTTTGGTGATGCCCAGACATAAGAGATGCAAATGAATCAGAACTTTAAAGAAACACAAGGCCAGATTGAATAGGAGATCATGGAAGCTATTGACAGAAACTGTCTTGGAGGAGGTTGTTTCTTTTGCTACAGAAAGCTCACCAGAGTACCACCTGTCATTTTCAAAAGCAAAGTCAGTTTTGCCAACCAGCCGTGAATGACAAATAAAGCTTTATATGAAACACAAGGGCATATTATGTGCTATTGTGAATTCAGCTAAGTGCTAATTTATCTGGCTTGTTCTCTTCAGCAAACACAGGCACAGACACATGAAATAATCCATCTAATTATGGAGCTATTTAGGAGAAAAACAAAGCAAGGTGTTTTTGTGTGTTGCAGAAGGTGCATGATACAAGGAAGGTTTTTCACAAAACCTAATGTTGCTAGTGAAAAGAGCTGAAATGTTGTAAGCTGCTACAATTTTAGAACAAATAAACTTTTTTGCCAGTTTTGGATTTAGGGAGTCCTAGCTGCTTTTCATAAACAGATACATATGTGCTTTTCTGCCTTCTTTTATTTTTTATTTTTTTAGTTTCTAATTGTAAATGGCTAATAGGCATTGCCTCTTTCAAATATAAAATCTGGACTAAGAAACCTCATGTAGAT
Organism: Rhynchomys soricoides; assembly: GCA_019843965.1. NCBI lineage: Eukaryota > Metazoa > Chordata > Mammalia > Rodentia > Muridae > Rhynchomys > Rhynchomys soricoides. The sequence continues at coordinate 31,751,808 of JADRCH010000005.1, read as the reverse complement.
ATTTTCTTTATGCTTAGCTTGCTATTGCATGTATTTGATCCTTTCTCCCCATTATATATATGCCTTTCTACCAGCAGACAGCTGCTATTCACAATAATTGCTAGGGCAGTCAATTATACTTTAAATAGACCTACTTGAGGACAAATGGTGGTCTCAATTGTACTAAGGCATACCATACACAAAGACTATGTCATCTCTAGTATCTGAAACATTCTAAATATTCCCAAGCAGCAATGTGCTGTATCTACTTTACTATAATTCAAACTGTTTCTTCAAAATATTTATAGAATATAATTGAACCATTCCATGAGCTGTTACTTAATTGCTTAAATTTATATTTATAAACAGGAAAATATATTACACTAATTCCCCCATGTGTAAATGTGTACTTAGAGAGCCAAAATTAGCACAATGTGTTATCTAATTTGTTAACAATAGTTTTCCTTTTATTTGTATTCAATGTGCATATATGTCTAATAGTTAGCACATATATTTAAAACACTGTATTCTTTACAATGTTTCTTGTTCCTTAGTAATAGAAATTCATAAAAAGCAGCTGCTGACTTGAGCAAAGAATTTGATTTTAGATTTTAAAAACAAAATCCAGTAGAAAATACACCAGGCTTCTTCCTATATATAGTACCTTATTTGCATTGTAGCACTGATATTATAAGAATGATTAGAAACTATGTTATAATTGAGAGTAGCTTATTTTTGTTAAAAATAGTATAATTGATATAGTAATTAACAGATTATTAATTAATTAGAATTTAAATAACAGAAACATAAAATGCAACTTTTATACTCAAAAAATTAGATTTTTTTTAAAAAATTATTTTTTGGGAATAAATATTTTTCTAATTTGAATATGAAAAATAATAAGTCATCAGACCTTTGGATCTATCAAATGCTTGTTATTACCTAATGTGTTGTTCTCAGTTTCAAATATAGTACATAAGTCATTTCTTCTTAAATCTATGTTTTGTTAAGTTTATAAAATATAGGTTTTCTCTCAATTATTCTCACATGTATCTGCAATATCAGTAACATGCCTCATAGAGTGCTCGATGTAAATATCTTAGTCTTAAAGAGTTAACACAAGATGCTGCCCTGTCAGATAATTGAATCTATGAGACAATGTTGAATATATGAGACAACAAGAATGCAGAAAAATTTAGCTTTTGCTTTAAATAGATTAAAATCAATTAAAAGGAAAGTAAGTAAAGTATATATGTAAATATCAAGGAAGACTGCTTCCTACATTACACCTCAACTAGAGACAGTGAAGGAACATTTGGCTGTCCAGTTATAGTAGAACAGTCCTTCTCTGAGACATATTGCTAGTTCTTACAGACTTGAAAAATGAAAACTTTAAATCATATGGTTATTGTATAGATATGATTGAGTTAAAATGTCAAGTTTTTAAGTAGTTCAAAGGTCAATGATGACAACTGAATAGACTAAAAGAGCAGTACTCAATGCTGTATTAGAGTTGAATTAGTAATACTGGGTGCATATCTGAACTGATTGGTCCACCTTTGTAACTAACCATTTTATAAATGCACAGTCCCAGGTAAATTCTTTACATCCCTAAGACCATTCAAATGACCTCATTTACAAAAAATACTAATTCTTTTTACAATTATCTTTTTTTCTGTAAGTACAGTGAATTTAACAAAAACAAAGACTATAAGGAAGTATGATGAATAAACTATATGGTTCCTATTATGATTATGGTTATATTTGCATTTTAAGTCACTCTCTTGGTGTGCTAAAACCTTTGCAGGAAGAACATTTGAGGAATTACACAAAGATTCATTTGAATGTTTTAGATTGTCCAAAATTGTAATTATGGACATTTACATGTATGATTTCTTGAAAAACAATTTTCAAATCTATTAGAAATTATAGAGACTTAAAACTTGGATTTTTTCATTTCCTTATTTTAATCATCATATATATATATAAGGAACTTCAAAAAGAAATAAGAATGCATACATACTGTTATCCCTTTATGTGCATGAGTGTACAGTTGTGTGTGTGCGTGTGTGTATGTGTGTGTGTGTGCGTGCATACATGTGTGTAATTTATATGGATAATGACATATTGAATAATAACTATTTCTAGCCTTGTACTCTTAGAATGGATTGATAATTCTAGATGGTCTAAAATTATCTTTTATGAAGCCTCAATTATCCTATACTTAAACCATATAAAGATCCAACACAGAAATAGAATTACAAATCAGTTTCCCTTATGAACACAGATGCAAAAATTCTCAATAACTTACTTGAGTATTGGATACAAGAACATAGCAAACAGAGCATTCACTGTGATCATGTAGGTTTCACCCTGAAGATATAGAGATGGTTCAAATGTAGTCCTCCATATAAACAGCCTAAAAGACAAAAATCATTGTGTGATCATCTCATTAAATATAGAAAAGGTGTTTGACAACGTTAAATACCCTTTCCTGAGAAAAGTCCTGGAGATATTAAGGGTACAAAAGACATACACATAAGAATAACAAAAAGCAGTTTAAGTGAAGTTTTTAGCCAACTTCAAGTTAAAGGCCAAGAAATTCAAAAGAATTTCACTAAAATCAGGAACAAGACAAGATGGTCCACTCTCTCTGTAACCATTCAGTAGAGTACTTAAGGTCTTAGACTGAACAATAAAATACCTGAAGGAGTTCAAGAGATACAAATAGGAAAGGAGAAAGTCAAAGAGTCTTTATTTGCAGAAGATGGTATGCATAATTGACAGTAAAATTTTCACCAGGAAACTCCTACAGTTGATAAACACTTTCAGCCATAAAGAAGAGTATAGTTAACACACACACAAATAAGTAGCTTTTCTATATATAAATAACAAAAAGACTGAGAAAGGAATTAAGAAATAATTTCTTCACAGTAAAATAATATAAAAAAAATAAAACTTTTAGAGTAATTCTACCAAATAACTGAAAGACTTTTCTGATAAAACAAAACAAAACAAAAACTTTAAGACATTCAAGAAAGAAATTGAAGAAGATAGCAGAAAATGGAAAGCTCTCCCATATTTGTTGATAAGTAGGATTAATTATTGAAAATGGCTCTCCTATGAAAACCAAGCTACATAATCAATGCAGTTCTCATCAAAAATCCAACATCAATGGGAGGAGAGGCCCTTGGTTCTGTGAAGGCTTGATGCTCTTCACAGTGTAGGGAAATGCCAGGGCAGGAAGATGGGAGTGAGTGGGTAGGGGAACACACTCATAGAAGCAGGGGACAGGGGGATGAGATAGGAGGTTGCAGGGGGAGGGAGGGGAGAAACCTGGAAAGAGGATAACATTTGAAATGTAAATAAGGAAAATATTCAGTTAAAAAATAAAACAAAATAAAATATCCAATAAAAGAAAAAAATACAAAAAAATCCAACACAATTCTTATTAAAACTTGAAAGGACAGTTTTCATCGTCACATAGAAACACACATACACACAGAGTGCAGGGAAACATCTTCAACAAACGGTACTAGTCAAACTGGATACCTGCGTGTAGAAGAATGCATATAGATTCAAAATTATCACACTGCACAAAACTCAACTCCCAATGGTTAAAAGATCTCATCAGACGGTTAGATACAATGAGTTTTATAGAACAGAAAATGAAGAGTACCTTTGAACTCATTGGCACAGTAAAAGACATTCTGATCAGAACACCAATAGCAAAGTCACTAATAACAATTACTATATGGTACCTCATGTAACTGAAAAGATTTAGTGGGGTAAGAGAAATGCATATCTATTGCTAGAGACAATGCAAAACTGTATAGCCACTAAGGAGATCAATGTTAAGTGAGATAGCTATACCTCAAGATTCAGCTATATGAGTCTTAGCCATATACCTAGAGTACTCCACATCCTATAGCAGACACCAAAGAAATTCAGAATATTGTAATGGAATATTTTAATAATTTTTCCATCATTAAGCTAGAGAAAGTAAAAGAAATGGATAGTTTTGTAGATTGAATCAAATCATAAAAATTAAACCAAGAAGAAATCAGCAAATTAAACAGATTTAAAAATAACAAATGAGGAAGCTGAAATAGTAATTAAAATCTTTCCCACTAAAAAGGGCAAAATGGGTTTGCAACAGAATTCTACAGAAGTTTTAAAAAAGATCTTCAGCCCAAGCTCATTAAACTATTCAGAAAAAAGAAAAGAAAAAGAAAGAAAGAAAGAAAGAAAGAAAGAAAGAAAAGAAATTGAAGGAGCACTCCCACTCTCTGTCTCCAAAGCCAGAATCACTCTAAAACCAAAACCAGTGTAAGGGAGAACATGAACAACAAATGAAAATCACAAGCCAATATCCCTGGCAAATGTCTATTTTAAAATGCTCAGGAAAAAAAAAACAAAAAACAAAAAACAAAAACAAAACAAAACAAAACAAAAAAACATCCTTGCAAACAGAATACAGACACTTATAAAGAAAAATTGTCCACTATGACCATGTTGGCTTTATCTGTGGAATAATCCCATGGTTCAACATGTCCAAGTCAATAAATGCAATAAACCTCATGAATGAACATAAAGACAAAAATCACTTGATTTTGCCTTTAGCAAGACGTAGCATGTCTTCATGATGTAAGTTTTAGGGAATGTAAGGCTAGAGATAGCACACCGAACATAATAGAAGTTAAACATGAATATCTCACAGCCAAAATAATCCTAAATGTAGAACATTTTTAGGAAATCCCACTGAAGTTAGGAATGAGACAGGGATGATCTCATACTTACTTACTCTAACTCTCCATACTTAGTTGTTGTTTTTTCTTTTTCTTTTGAGACAGGGTGTAGCCCTGGCCGTCGTCAAACTTAGACATCTGCCTGCCTCTGCCTTCAAAGTTCTGTGATTAAAGGAATGTTACACCACCACCTGTCCATACTTCCTTTCATTACAGTGCTTAAAGTAGTTACAGAACAATAAAGCAATAAAAAAATTTCAGGCATAAAAATGTGGAAAGAAGTCAGACTGTCCTTATTTGCTGATGGCATACTATACATTAAGATTGGACAGAATCTCTACTAGGAAACTTCTAGAAACAATAAACAAAATCAGAAGTATGGCAGAATACTGAATTTCTTTGAATCATTAGCTTTTCTATACAGCAACGACAAAATGGTCATTGACATATTCCCATCCATAATACAATAAAAGAAAACAAAATATCTAGGAATAAATGTGACTGATGAAATTAAGAACCTCTACCATAGAAACTTCAAATCTTTGAAACAGGGGTAGAGAAAGGACACTAAAAAATACAGAAAGATACATACCTTATGCTCATGGATTCTTAGGATTAATTTTGTGAAAATGACCAATTTACAAAAAGAGCTAATACAGATTCAACACAATCCCAACCAAAATTTACTAAAATTCATAGGAAACCACAAAGATCCTAGATAGCAAAGACAATTCTGATGGAGGAAAGCCTGGAGGGATTACTATTCCAGAATTTAAAATATATTATAAAACCATACTTCTAAATCACTCAGGAAATGACACAAAAAGATATGTAGGCCAGAGAAATAAAGGTATATACTCAAACATAACTACACATAACTTGATCAATTTAGTATTTGACAAATAGGCCAAAAGCAAAGGCTGAAGGGAAAAAAGTAACACCATGGATATTCACCTATAAAAGAATTAATGTGGACTCTTACGTAGTAACTTACAAGAAAACTAACCCCAAATGGATCAAAGAACTAAATGTGAAACCAGAAACACCAGACACAACCAAAAGAAAACATAGGCAGTGTCATACAGGATATAAGTGTCAGAAATGGCTTTCTGAGTTGGGCTGCATTTGCCTAATAATTAAGGCCAACAATTGACAACTGGGATTTTATAAAACTAAGACGCTTCTGGGTGGCTAAAGAAATACTCAACAAAGTAACGTGGAAACCCACAGAATGGGAAAAAATCTGCTCATTATACATATGAAAGAGGATTAATATCCATAATATATAAAGAACTCAAAAAATAAAGAATAGGAAAACAACAAAAACAAAAACATGATTTGATCAAGCATAGAGGTCCAGTTATGTGTAGGTCCATTATAGCTTCAATAGTGATGTATGATTGGGAATCAAGATTATCTGTACTTAGAGAGCTTGTCAAAGCAGCTATTTTTGTAAAAGATAGACAGGTCATATTAAAGATCCATGTATTTTTTTAATAGTACAAATTCCCCAAAAAAGTCTTGATATTTTATTAGTGCATAGAAAAGAAAAGCAAGTCTAATTGTTTCAAGCTGTTTCAAACAACTTATACCTTACCTAGGCTCCGTGTCAATATAATTATGTCTTACAAAAATTATAGTACTCAAAGACAGAGATGAGAGAAAATACAAATCTTATCCTACTCATAAAACTGTTACAAACATGGGCATTTTAAAAAGCAGCAATAATGCTTTAGAACAGAGAGTTTATGTATGCATAAAAGTAAATTTATTCTTGTCCTCATATACTCTGTTTTTATCAAGCAAGGGATATTTCTGTGAGCTTATGGGAGGATTTTTCTTGGACTGCATGCATTTTGTTTCCTATTACTTTAAGCTACTCAGCCAATGGTAGAAGATATTCATAGAATATTTTTTCCATTATCTAATCTTATAGTAAACTATACAACACTGAGCACTATTAATCTTGCTGAAGAAAACTCAGCACCTACACTGTTGTCAGAAATCTTCATTCTCAAGCTTTTTCCTACACACACACACACACACACACACACACACACAGAGAGAGAGAGAGAGAGAGAGAGAGAGAAAGAGAGAGACAGAGAGACAGAGAGACAGAGAGACAGAGAGAGAGGCTGTCTCACTCACTGTAGCACAGCCTGATAAAGTGAAGAGTGATGGAAACCATTAGACCATGAGGAAGGTGATGAATGGAAAGGTTTTTAACACGGGCGATGACCCGGTGAATCACAAAACTTGGTCAACTGAAGAACCCAGGGGAAGATTGAAGCTTCAATGGAAAGAGTTACTATAATACATTCTGTACCTGTGAAGCCACTGACACAAGTGAGAATTATTTCAGATACTATTTGTGTATGTATACTGGGAAATGAAACTAGAAACATGGGATAGACACAGAAAAACCAGAAGATAGATTCTGACACTTAAGATGAATTTTCCATACCACAAAAATAAAGAACTGTCTGTATATTAAAACTAACTAAATAAGTAAATAACTAAACAAATGAATAAGTAATAAAAAGCCAAAATAACTCCACTAATTTAAGCTAGACCTAAATAGAGATATATTCCATACTCAACAGGGAGCTTCCACACTCCTAAAATATTTTTTCTGAAGAATTCATGAGTTCAACAAAATACTACTGAAGAAATCAAGCAACTACTTTTTACAGACATGAAATTTAATATTTTATACGTAAAAGAAAAGATACAAAATACTGAGAGTTATTGTAAAAATAGAACATATCTGGAGGAATGTTATTTTCCAGCTTTAAGATCTACTATAAATGCATAGGAAGTAAGTCCATATGAGCATAACGTGAAGCCAGAGTGACTTGGTGAATAAGATAGAAGGAATTGAAGGATAATTTGAAAGCTGTTAAAAGAAACTATACCACATGGTCCTCCATTATTATTTAGGAATAAATAATAAAACATTATCCATAAAAAATTCACATATGAATATTTATAGTAGTTCAGTTATTGATACAAAGAAATATTACTGAGTAGTAAAATTTCTACCACCAAGAAACAGAAAGCCGTAAAACAACTTAAATTTGCATTATTAGCCCTGATAATTGCTGGTATAAACTCCAATCACATTATATTTTAGAGAAAGTCAAGCTATGGTATTATTGACCAAGGGGTATTTCTATGGATCTCTGTTTTGTGTACTTATCTTTTGTTTTCTTTTAACTTCGTCTAGTCTATCTCTTAAGGAAGTAAACGTACAACATTCCTTCATTATCCAATCTTATGGCAAATTACATGAAAGACTCAAGCTAGTTTGGAATTCATTCTGTCATCTTCAGTGCTATGGTTCAACATATAAGTCCTCAAAATCTTTTCCTGCAACTATCCCTCCACTCTGTCACCATAGAATCTACGAACTATACTGTAGTTGCTTGTATTTACTGCTAATTTCTATCCCCCAAATTAGTTTGCACACACATATTGTGCAGAAACATACATCCAACGCTCTCACATAAAGTAAATCTAAAGAAAATATGTTTAAATAAATAAAAATTCAACTATTATTTTGTATAAATTTGCGAAGCATTGGTAACAGTGACAGTGTCAACAAAGCAGACTAAGGAAATGTCTCAGGGTTTCACTGCTGTGAAGAGACACCATGACCAAGGCAAGTCTTATAAAAGTCAACATTTTATCCGGGACTGGCTTATAGTTTCTGAGGTTTAGTCCCTTATTATCATGGTGAGAATCATAGCAGACTCCAGACAGGCATGATGCTGGAGAAGGAGGTCAGCGTTCTACATCTTGATCTGAAGGAGGAGACAGGAGGAGACTGTGTTCCACGACAAGAGGATCTTGAACATAGGAGGCCTAAAAGCCCATGCCCACATGACATACTTCTTCCAAGTCCACACCTACTCCAACAAAGCAACTTCTCCTAATAGTACCACTCCCTATGGGCCAAGCATTCAAATACATGAGTCTATGGGGGTGATAACTATTAGAACCACCAGAGGAAATAGCTGTTATTATTAACTGGTACTTCTATATCATTATATATATTGTAAATATTTATAAGTAAATGGCGTCCTTGAACCTATATACCCTTAATAATTTATTTAATTAATATAGTAATGAGTAATAATGCAATGGTGTTATAAACTTTACACTAATATAAATACCATGATTTAGATTTACACATTTGCTGCATCTTCCCATTTATATTCTCTTTTCTCCTAAATATTTATTTTTAGATCAAGCATTGAGATGATTATTAACACTTACCTTTGGGTAAACACTTTGAACTAATAGATCAATGTTAATGATTTTTCTTTTTCCTGAGCCCAGATTTACAAAGCATTTTTTTTCACAGATTCTTGATGACATTGAATGCATGAAATAATGAACACTTACTGTGTCCAGGATGTCTGTAGCATCCAACTAGACTAGACCAGACACTGATTAACAAAGCTCCATAGTTGGTCAGAAGATTCTGACAATACACGTCAGAAAGAAACCTAGGACTTTTTCACATGGTGCTCTTTAGTGAGTTGTAGTTTTATCTCAGGTATGTATAAACAAATAAAATAGCATCAGGTAAGGTGTGGTCAGGCTTCCTAGGCTATAGTCACACACAGGCTAGAGAAACTCAAACACATTCTACTACAGGATACTATGTAGCTTGTGAGAACCAGAAAACTGTATCTGATCAAAAGAACACCTGAAATTCAGGAGTCAAGACAGATTTAAAAATGTAACATATATTATTTATTTTTTAAAATTTTCATTTACAAAAGCCATGCTGTGGCTCTCTTCTCCATCTCCTCTCTTTGACTCTCACAATATACCTACACTCCTCAAATCCATAGCCTCATATGATTTCTATTGTCACATATAGACATATACTTATCAATTTTATAAATACAACCTGATTAGCTTGGTAAGCATGGCTAACTCATCCAAGCATTCATAGTGGATTCCTTGAGATTGAAGAACCAGTAATGAGGCTCCTCCCTGCAGAAGACCAATCCCCATCTCTCAGCAGGTATTAATTTTATATAGCATTTTATTTAGAGAGGGGTACCCACAAAAATTTCTCCACAAACACTGCTATACTAATTGCTGGTGTCATTTTTCAGGTCTTGTTTTAGTAATATATTGAGATTTAAAGGGTCTCTCCACATCATATACAGAAAACACAACTACAAAGTAGTCATCCTGATCCTATGGCTCTTCCAATCTTGCTGCCCCATTCTCTGAGATGAACAGATTGTTTCCTGAGCCTCAGGTAGATGAGATATGTCATGAGCTTTTTTATTTGGTGCTGAGTATTCATGATCAGTTGCTCTCCACATTTTGACCACTTTGGTTTTCTGTAATGGTTTCTGTCTAAGACAAAAAGAAACTTCTTTGATGAGAAATAAGTAACACTAAACTAAAGATATTTGAAAATACATATAGTTTATGTTTTCTTATAATTACACATATATGAATGCATATATATATATATGTATACTCACACATATAAACACGTATGTATGTTTGCATGTATGTATGTATGTATGTATGTATGTATGTATGTATATGGAGCCACATCACTTGGAGCAACAGGTCTGTATTGGCTGGTTTTGTGTCAACTTGACACAAGCTGGAGTTATCACAGAGAAAGGAGTTTCAGTTGAGAAAATGGCTCCATGAGATCCAGCTGTAAGGCATTTTCTTATTTAGTGAACAAGGAGGGAGGGCCCCTTGGGGGTGGTACCATCTGTAGGATGGTAGTCTTGGGCTCTACAAGAAAGCCAACTGAGCAAGTCAGGAGAAGCCAGCCAGTGAGAAACATTCCTCCATGGCCTCTGCATCAACTCCTGCTTCCTGACCTGCTTGAGTTCCAGTCTTGACTTTCTTTCTTGATGAACAGCAATTGGAAGTGTAAGCTGAATAAATCCTTTGCTCACCAATTTGCATCTTGGTCATGATATTTGTGCAGGAATAGAAACCCTGACTAAGACAAGTTGGTCCCAGCATATTGGGGTATTCCTGTGACAACCTGACCATGTTTGGGAGGAAGATTATGGAAGGACTTTGCAACTTTGAGCTAGAAGTGCCATTGGGATGTTAAGAGCTCTGTGGGGTGCTCTGTAGGAGCTTGGAATATAATGTTGAGAACAGTGCAGAAGATGGAGGCCTAGCTTGTGAAATCTCAGAGGGAAGATTAAAGACTCTTATCAGGGCCATTGCTAGTTTGATTTAAGATTCTGTGGTTTTGGTTAGCTGGGGATGAAGAAATCAGCTGTAATTAACAAGATACCAGAACTACTAAAGCAAAACCATTGCATTACTGGAACTATTGATGCTGGTTAGCTGGAGCTGGGAAATTGGTGGTGATTGGAAAGACATCAGCATCAATGAAGTGAAATCTTCTAAGAAGTGTTTTCTGAGATCAGAGAGGCTGTGTTCCAGAGATCAACAGGGTTGTACCTTGTGCTGTGGCTGGACTTAGTAATGTATAAGAGTCACCCAGGTGGTACTGGATTTAAAGGCATGAAGGAGTTGTGAAGAGCAGCTGAGACCTGGACACTGTGAGAGGTTGTGGAAGGTCATTGATGAAGGTGCAGCCTCAGTTGCAATTGATGGTCCAGGACTGAATGGATCATGCACATTAGGTGAGGCTTGGCACCATGAAGAGACCCTATGAGAGGCTGTTGGTAAAGCTTAGTTGCAGCAGAAGACAGCAGTGTTTTGGAGATGCCAGTACTATGAGATGACCACCAAGAACAGTAGCAGCAGTGGAATACAGGCATCTGGAGCCTAGAAGACAAGGTGTGTGCTACAAAGGGCAGAGCTGGAAAAGTGACTCAAGCCCTTGGAGGAATCCAGAAGACTGTGAGTCAATCCCAGACATTGTATGGTTGGAGTTTGATTTTCCTTTTGATTGTGACTGTGCCCTGATATATATTTTTTCTTCTGAAGAAAGAAGGTACTTTAGTGGAGCCCACAGTTAAAAGACTTGATGGTAAAAAGACATTGAATTCTAAGAGATTGGATATCTTTAAAGGGATTGAAATTTTAATAGTAAGAATTTGCATTAACTCCTGCTTCCTAACCTGCTTGAGTTTTAGTCTTGACTTCCTTTTTTGATGAACATTAATTGGAAGTGTAAACTGAATAAACCCTTTTCTCCCAAACTTGCATCTTGGTCATGATATTTGTTCAGGAATAGAAACCCTGACTAAGACAAGGTCTTTTCCCCAAACTCATAGACTGCCCTGCAAAACCCCAGTGGACACGGGAAACTTTCTTCTGAGTTACTGGTTGAGAATTCCAAGTGATATTCCAAAACAATATAGACTATTGCTTCTGCCTTTGGTTGCCTTCTAGGTATTGAAGATAAGACTTTATTAGTTAAACTACACATCTTGGGCCCAAACTTGAAAGAACTGGGTTTGAACTGACCTAAAGGCCTTCTCCCTGAGGACTGGCTCCCATTATATCTGAAGATTCTATAAATGCTGTCACAGGATAAAAGCAATCCATAGTCCATCCCAGCTGTAACACCTAGGAACCACAACAGTGAACAGACAGCAAGATATTAAAATAGTTGCAATAGTGACATTTAAATGAAGGGTAACCTGCAGATGTTTAATTGGATTTAAGGTCTGATCAATAGGAGAGAATTCATGTCTGATACTGCAAAGGTGATCTACTACCCTTGACTAGTGAGTCTTGGGACCCTAAAGGAGCAGAACATACTACTAAAGTTTTCCTAAAAAATGTCAGCAACAACAATGTCGATGATAGAAGATTCTCCGAATTCACATGCAGTTTCCTCTACACAAGTTTCAATAGACCCTTATTGAGAAAGGAAGCAAGGAAGGAAGGAAGGAAGGAAGGAAGGAAGGAAGGAGGGAGGGGGGAAAAGAGGAAGGGAGGATAGAGAAAAGAAAGAGGGAAAAAACAGTATTATTATCTAAAACTGTATTTTAAATAATTATGGTTTTACCTGCTGGTAAGTGCAGTTCTCACCTCTCATCCAAGAAGCCTCTCTGTTTATAAAGTTTCAGTCTTATACTTCTAATGTTTCTTACACTAAAGTATACATAACATATATAATACACACACATACATATACATGTACATCATATACACATACATATATACATATAGTACCATTATTGACAACTCTTTCAGAGGCACAAAATAAATTATTTTTAGTGGAAAGACTAAATGAAATAAAAGGGTTTTCTCCTTGCAAATCGTCCTGCTGACATCTTGTACAGCCTGCTCTGTAAAGTCATTTCCTTAATTTTCAGACACACACTAGATTTCTTTATATTATGCAGTGGGAAGGAAGAAAGGATAACTAACCTTGGGTTCCAGAAGTGAAAACAGTCTCATTAAAATTTATGTTGAAATTATTCAGGACATTCCCTCACTAAGATGGAAGAGCAGATTTTAAATTATAAGTGGCCTTGAAAACAGGTCGATCACTTATGGAGAGGAGGTTTTAAGGTGAGCCATTAACTCCACTACCTCTGTATCACATCACTGAAAGGTAGTTCAATTTCTGATGGATTGGGAATATTCCAGAGGTTAAATGGATTTGAAGAAAGTATTCTGCAAGACACACATTAACTCATGGTCATTTTAGGAGCTGCCTGGAAAAGTGGTCAGCCAGGCCTCCCATGGGTTGTATTCCCATAAAAGAAAGAGCCAATTTTTTTTTATTTTTTTATTTTTTAGAATAAATGTTAAAGAATAGTAGGATATTTTTGAGAGACTGCTCATTTATCTTATAAAAATGTCTTTTTGCTGGGCATGGTGGCACAGGCCTTTAATCTCCATACTCTGAAAAAGTCAAAGCGGGAGATTCTCTGAATTCTGATGCATTCTCCTTTACATAAGTTTCAAGAGAGACCCCTATTGAGAAAGAAAGCAAGGGAGGAAGGAAGGAAGGAAGGAAGGAAGAAAGAATAAAAGAAAGGAAGGAAGGAAGGAAAGAAGGGAGACAGAAAGAAGAGAGAAAAGCTAGAGAGAGAGCTTGATTGCTTCTAGGAAATTCAGAAAATGAAGCCTTGTCTTTACAAGACATCTAATTGGATTTAAGAATAAGCATATTCGAAGACAACTCAGAAGTAATGGTATGGGAAACTCAAGCAATGTCCTAATTCACTTTTTCATGTACACAACAAGTAACTTTTAGAATTATGTTTCTAAAATGCATATGAAGATTAATATTCTCAGAGAAGAAAGCAAGTGATTAAAAGCCTGAAATAAATTGATGTCCAACTGAGATTTGGAATGCTCACAAAGATGGGAGAAATTTTCTATTATAATGGATACAGTTTTGGCTGCAACATACAAACTTAAGAGATTTCATTGTTATTGACTTTTTTTTTTTTTTTTTAACAGTCTGCAATCATTTTATTTTTGGCTGTGACCCAGGGGTTATTTGATGTTTTTAAATTACTAGGCAATTTGTGATTCAGGAAATTAATTTTCTGTGGGTCTTTTTTGTTTTTGTTTTTGTTTTTGTAGGTAGAAAATATGGGCTACAAAATTTATTTTTTATAATTTATTTATGGTTTTGATAACGATTTAATATAAATATTTGAATTTGCAGGTATTCAAATAGGGGTCTATTATTTACTTTCCTGGAACAAATATGTAAGTATGTAAATAGGCAGTGTGACTTTTTGATAAACCAGGGTGTTTTTCTCTTGTTTAGTCTATTTCCTTTAATATTGTGTTCAGATATGGGGGTAAGAGCAAGAGATTGTGTGTGTGTGTGTGTGTGTGTGTGTGTGTGTGTGTGTGTTTAAAGCTGTAACATCAAATCAGAGGTGAAGGAAGGATACAGGGTTGCCATTTTCATGTGCCTAGTGTGAGTCTGCCAAGAGAAATGATGGGATAACCTCAGAGAGGTCTGGCAGGTGGAAGAGGTAAAGAGATGCCCAGAAATGAGTATAAGATTAGTAAAAATGTCACTGCTAGAGTTATGAATATATCTCAATAAAAGATACTACCATGGAAAATGTCCTGTGTTTTCTGAATGTGGATTCTGAAATGAGTCAAAAGAGGCAGCTTTCATGTTGACAGAATGACACATGGATTATTATCATGTTTTATTGTCATTGTATGGGCCCACTACCAAGTTTTCTCCTGTCAGTCACAATTAGAGCATCATTATTTTTTGGTGAGAAGCATCTTATATGCAATTCTTTAAACAATTTTAGTAGGGTCCAAAAAGAAAAGGGTGATGGTGGCCTAAGTGTCCAATGGTCAGAAGAATATATCACATTTGCTCAGATACATAAGATTTGGAGGTTTTGCCTCTATAAAAATTTTTTTTAAAAAGGAAGGAAGGAAGGTATCAGTACTTTTAAATCAGAAGGGGTCTGGAGTTTTCAAAAAACAGTTGAGCATAGGAAGTAAGTGACTAGAAGAACATACCCTTTTTCTGCACCATCAGAGTTCACTAGTGTTAAACACAGATTTATGTCTCTAGTTATATACCTAGTTGGTATTTAGCCTCCTCAGAAACAAGATAAGGCTGAAAGACTGTCAGTCATTTTCTCTCTCTCTTATTCCCCTGCCTGTGTCTACTGCATGGAAAGTTGCCAATGTATTAATATTCCTATAGTCAAAGTAATGTTAAGCTAGCAAATAGAATACCTCTATTCCTGGGGGGTGGAATAAAGTTTAAAATGTATTGCTTTTGCTTGAAGCTATTTTAGTCTACTCAAGGTGCTATAACAAAATACCATATATGAAGCAATTATTTTCCATAATTCTCGAAATTCAAAGAAAGAACAATACTAAAAGATAGATGGATTTGGCATCTGTTGAGGGATACATTGTATAACATTTTTATAAGACAAAGAAAGAATGAATTGTGTGTTCTTCCACTGCAGAAGGAGGAAGCACAGAAGGGCAGACCCATTAGAGCCTAGCCACCTTCTGCAACTCAGCACACTGTGCTGCCTACTGCGTTAGCAGTTAAGTTTGAGTAAGTCTCTTGTGTCCTAGATTTGCCCTATGTTTCCTCAGATTCTTAATATTTTAATAAGGGTCACAATTGAGGACCATTGGTTTGAAATAAGAAGTAAATTTCCAAAAATGAAATGCATACAAACATTCCTGAAGGATATTAGCCACCACTTGATCGCATAGAAACCTTTTATTTTATTACCGGCACGTTTCATCTGAAGCAACTGTACTTTTCAAAACACACCTCCAGGATGTCTAGGTTGATTAGTTTCAGAAAACCTAATTCCATGTTCTGATAGGACTAAGAGAACTTTCTATACCAAAAGAAATATGGATGATGATGATGACTCCAGAAGACAGGAAATTATATAGTTTAAGGAAAAACATTCTATACTATACACACACACACACACACACACACAAACACTACACACAACATACACAGCACATATACAAACACACCCAAGAATTATTGGAGATCTTACATTAAGGAATGAGGATAATGCAAACTGTGAAGGTGCTGTGTCATAAAGTCTTGTAAATGACACTGAACCTTGGACACTGCGTCAGCATCCATACTTCTTACCCATTATGATACCACTTCTCCATGGTTACCTGCCTCAAATGAGAGCATATGATGTCATCAATACCCGCCCCCATAGAATTAATATTCTCTTCTGATAGATGATAACCCAACATTTTTATGTAAAAGTCTTGGATGTATCTGATAAATGCATCATGTGGCAAAGAAGGAGAATACCCCATAATAATCCTTCTAGGATGATGTGAAGAATGAGAGATTTGCTATAAGAGAAAATTTTTTCAAACATTGAAGACATCTCCTAAAATGTTCAACAGAATATAAATGACATTATCCACTTGAGTTTCACCTGATTGCTAATATAAACAGGAACGTCTTCCTGTTCGTTTGGTTTTTTTATACTGAGAAATTAAAAAAAGAAGAAAAGAATGAAAATATGCTGCCTCCAACTATAAATCAACTGCTTTCCAAGCAGCCTAACCATAGCCATTTTATCCCACCACAGAGTGGCTTTTTGTCAATCATACATTCACATGGCGCTCCCAGTCTCCACAGATGCTGTCAGTGAATGCCATTAGAGCCCTGGTAAGATCGTGCCAACCTTAATTTCAAGTAGATTCATATCTGCGCTTAAGTTTGTATGCTTTGTATTGTTTCCTACTGACCTGCCAAGGAAAGCTTAATCAAAAGTTGAACATAAGGGGATAAATTAAAAATCTCTTTTCTTTGCTTTACGTGTTAGAACAAAGTCATTCCTTGCTTTGCCATTAGATGATGTTGCTGCAAGTTTTCATAGATATCATCATTAGATTCACAGAGTCCTTTTATATTTCTACTTGCATGAATACTCTCTCATGAATCAATGTTGAATATTGTCAAATATTAATGCTGAATATGTGTGTTTATAATATCATGTGCTTTCTCTTTTTGTTACATTAATTAAAATACATTAATTACATTTTGAATGTTGATGTCACATTCCTAGCATGTAGTCTAAATATTTATAAATCAGTAGCACAAACACACACACATCTACACAAATGTGTTTACATGGTATTAAATGTTTGCATCTGGGTAAGGACAATTACCTCTAATTTATTTTATTTTAGGTAATTTCAGTTATAGTAATTTAACTAGACAGAAGGTCCCTTGGCACTTTGATTTTTAGAACACATTTTTTATATTAGTGTCATCATTTCTGTATCAAATGTTTGATAAAATTTACCCATGAAGTTGTCTGAGCATGTAGTTTGTTGGTGTTTTTCAATTATAAAAGAGATAATTGAATGTATGTAAAATATTTCATGTGTTTAAATTTCACGTGTTCAATGTTGTTTTGATCATTTGTGTTTCCAAGGCACTCATCCCTCTAGTCTACGTATTGTACATCTCAGCTTCAGGTAGATTACAGTATTTTCTAAATGTTCCTATCATCTATGTTTTCTGTACCTAATTTAGGTACTGAATTCATACTCATTTCTCCATGCTACATTTTTGGAGGCTCCTGGTCATAAGAATTAGACATGATTTAAGTGATTAAGACAGAGAGAATACAGTGAAAGATCAGACTTTAAATTCTTCATTATAACCTCTTTTGTAATGATTTACTATACCTGAGCCTATCTTCATCTTAATTTTTTTATTTAAAATATTTTTCATATAATACAATTTGATCATATTCCTTCCCACCCACCAATTCCTCTAAGACCCTCCCTAATCAACTTTATACATGCTCTCTCTCTCTCAAAAATAAATAAATAAATTCCTTCATAAATGAAAATCAACTTTTAATGATAGATTAACACCAAAGAGTTCTCTGTAAATTACAGAATTAATTTTGGTGAAAATAAGCCACATCCATCTGATGGAGCAATATATGCTGTAGTTCTTCATCAAAACTATTACTCATGTATTTGAATTAGCAGATTTAGCTCAGACACTGGAGAAGGAAAAAAAAAAAAACACTACACCTAAAGAGTATACCATTGGGAGTTTGTCTTTATGTGCAGGAATCTGATGTATTCATTCAATACAAAAGGACGTATGTTTCATATGTAAACATGTGGTGCTCAATCCAAACTATATGTGATTAAGAACTTACTCTATACTTATGCTTATTTAGATAAACTCTTCTAAGAAGTCAGAACTATTAATTAACACGCGTGTATTCATCATCTCAGTTAAACAGAGGAAGCATAGTAGAAATGCACAGGTCTCTGAGGAAGCAGAATAATAGTAATCTACACGACAAAAGTCTTAGGAAATTCAAAGTAAACTATGGAGGTATCCTGAGCCTAAATACTTCAAGTCAAATTTAGGATAAAAAGAAGTACATTCTGAATGCCTGTGACAAATGGGGATAGCGGTGAATAGAAGGATTATAAGAGGGTTGATAAAAGCTTGATAATGTTGAAAAACAAATTGTTCAGGCAGCTTATAAAAGTGGATGATGTAACTGACTGTAGCATACGCTTGTTCTCTTGCTCATTGCTTACTTAGAAATCAATGACATTGAGACAGGAAGCTTCAATCTCGAAGAAGAACAATGCTAAAATAACGTTAGCTGGAACACAAGATACAATTCTTTCATTCACCCTGAGTCCCCAAGCAAAAATATCTAAGTTTGGGTTTTTCCATAATGGTTTTCAATTAAGAGATTGGCAAGGAACATTTAAAGCTAATGATTCCAGGTAGAGATGTCTATAACTTGGTTTCTTAGTAACAGATGGTATGTAAAGTCTTAGCTGATTTTTGCCAATGAAAAATAATAAATAACAACTATGGTATAACCCTGTCATGGGCAATGACAGATGAATTTGCTTCTATAATTTCTTCCCCCAACAAATATAAAAGTTGAACTGATTTTGACTAAGCTCCTTCAGTACGTATTGAAGTTCCCTGTGAAACTGGCCATCTGAGGAACTTCAAAATTCCTGTAAAATTACTAATGACATACAATGTCTTTATTTTCAAAGCATTTACAAATCTTATCTCCTTTATCTCTAATATATTTTTGAACCTAATTTGATAGCCTTTTAATAGATGGTTTAAAAAAATACCATTCAATGCAGCCAACACATCATAGGATCCTTTCATTATTTGACAGTTCTGACAGATATTATTGATTTGGCCAGTGACTGTAGCTAACTAGAAGGGGACAGTGTGACAGTTTTATGTAACAAAAGGCACAGTGTCATGTCAACTGAACTAAATGTTGTACAAAGTGACAGCAGGACAAAAAATCCTTTCAGACTTAATTTTCTGCTTCATTTTTTCCCCCTACCATCAATACATAAGGCAGTGCAGTAGGTGACGCAAATTAGTGGGATGGAGCAAAATGTCTGTCCCCGACTCTGTGGTTGTACTTGACTTCTTCCACCATAGAGTGGTAATTATTTTTAAGGTGAATGAACAAGAAGAGCAGCTTATAGTAATCAACCTACCCCTATAGGAGAAAATATGTCCCTTATCAAGATGTTTTATATGCTTCACCTAGGTGGCTTTTGGGAAAAGATGAAAGGGAAAAGTCCCCATCTGCTAAGCCATGCCCACAGACACATTTGCTCAAGTCTTAAAGAGCTACAACTGCTCTGCCTGTGGGGTACCTGTAATTATTGTGTGGAGCAGCCCCACGCCTGCTGCACTTCATTGTTCTGCTAACACAGAACCAGAATGAGAACAGTGGCTCCAGGCTGTGCGAGCACAAAGTGCAACTTTTTGATTTTGCTCTTCTGAAGATCTTGTATTATGTAGAGTCTATGAGTGACATCTTTGGCCTTCCTTGGGGTTCAGCAGATTGAATCAGTCATGCTGAGTTAAACAATGAGTGGAGGACACAACCTTAGCTGTGCCTGCCATTTTTCCCTCCTAATTCAATCTACATTTAATCAATGAAAGTAATTTCTTGTTTGTTTAAGTCTAATATCCAATGGATCTTGAGGATTTCTGAGTAGCAAAGGCTCTCACCTTAGCTTTACCTGCCTTTTGAACTCAACCATTGCTCCAGAACCAAGATCTGAAACTCTGGACTGCAGGAAGCCTCCACAGTGACTACTCTTCCTGTGATTTTGCTGAATTATAATCTTACTGGAATTTGGGAGTGAAGACTTTCAATAACAGGCTGGAGAAAATATTTGAGTGGGGAAGAACACAGTGACAATAGAGAAAATAACAAAAATTGATTTTCTCGAATATCTAACAGAAAATAAGCTTAGAAACAATACACCCATGATACAAAACCTTTATTCAAGCTATCTTTGAACCATTTTGTTCCAATGGTTCAAAGGTTGACTTTTAGCCTATCAGCATCACTATGACTTATGCAAGTTCAAGGTCCTTATTGATTGGTTGAGCTAATCTTAATCAAAATCTGCCTTCCTTTCCACTCAGAGTGATTAAATAAGTCCAAGAGAGCTTGACACCAAATCTGAGTTTCTGTGAGTTTGTAGAAAAATGCTGAGCTAAGCATTTTATAACTTGTCAACTTTCAGAGCAGAAGGCTAACAGGAAGATAGAGTTTGGGCAAAACATTTCCTGGAACAGAAGCAATTAATTATATTCTCTGGGTAAGGTGAAAGGTTACTAAAATGTTAAAGTGTTCTTGATATTCCCTTTCAAGATTATTGCTGCTAAAATATTAAATGGAAAAGAAAGGAATCTGCATGAGGTAACATTTTGGAGTAAAGACTGAAATCAAAATTGATCTCGAAAGCTTTGAAACTGAGGACAATTCTTAAGAAAAACCTCTCTATGTAAGGAAATATAAATCATGCAGAAAATGTAGGTTTGGTGAAGTTTTGTAAAATTTATAACAAACTAAGATTTTTATAGTACATACACTGTACATATTTTTACATAAGAATAGTACCTGCATGTCCACGGACCTTCATCTGAATAGCTATAAATTGATATGATTGTCAGAAACTACAGACATAGAAGTCTAGTGGAATGTTCATTCTAATTTGAAGAGTGCATGAATTTAGTACTATTTTATTTTTTTCTCAGCAGTTTCATCTTACACATTGGCACTGTAAAAGTGTCAAGGTGGTCAAAGAAAGTAAAGTTAATGACTGGAATTTTCCCGGGAACCACCTAAGCTCTCACATAGCACAGTTTATTTTTGTTAGAGCCAGAGCTCCTACCTGCTTAACATCACACTTCTGTCAGCAAGTAAAGAGCTTGGCAGCTCAGAGATGAGCAATGATGGAGGAATACATGCAAGTGGATCATTTGGCAAGGGCACATTTCAAACTATGCTAAAAATTAGATGAAGGTGGCTCAAACAAGATACTCTCTCTTTTTGAAAGAGAACTGCCTTCAAGATACAATCTATTATTAATAGTAGAATTTAATTGATCTTTGCTGGAGCCTTCTTTTAATGTATTCTTTTCCTCTGCCTTTGCACATAGTTCCCAAATTTTGAGTCTCTTTACTTCCGGTACACTTTGATTAGTTCAGAAACTCCCTGCTTCTGGTTAAATCATAAAAAATAACTATGGCCAGGCAACGGTCTGCCTGAGAATAAGTGAGGGACTTCCCACCTGTGATCAGTGGGCCACTCTATTGCAGGAAGCTATGCTCATTTCCACAATGAAGTGCTCAAGAGAGGTAGAACCAACAGTGCTGATTGGGTCTGGTAGTTGGGGGTCACAGAAAGGGTCACTCTTCAATTAGATCCTCTCAGACCAGTTGGCCTAATGTCCCGTTGAGGGGCCTTGAAGCCCCAGGGTGCTCATGATCTGTCTGAGTGAACTGATTGGTAATTGATGCTGTGGCATCGTGCATCTTTGTCTCCACAATGGCTAATCATACAAGAATCAACAGTTCTTAGTAGCAAAAGAATTCAAAGTATAAAATAGAACTCTGTCCATAGCAAGGACCCAGGTTTTTCAATTATTCTTAACTTGGATCTCTAGATAATGTTGAGTTTAGGTTTTATGATCAGTATAAGAATATTAACTTAAATGGCTAAAATATACTCATTTATGGTGTGTTACATTTAACACATAAGAATACACTTGCCTGTATGCAGAACTCCACAGCCATATAACCTGTATAGAAAAATCAGCAGGAACTTCGCTGGCACAGAATTAGCATTTTTGTTTTGTTTGTTTGTTTTTAAAGGACATATCTATAGACTTATAAATGCCTATGCTGATATTAGATTGACTGAAAAGAGATACCAGAACATTGTCAATGTGTTGTTAGTTTTGAAATACATCATTTAGCATGAATTCCTTAACTTAAGCACAGTTGAGTCTATAATGGGTCTGACATCTGAGAAAAGATTCTAAATCACAGAATTCTAAGAAAAATGGAGACTGGAAAGAACATGGACAAGACAGTAAGTTAAACTGTAGAGCATGGTGGTTGGGATTTGGTAGTTACTTTTTCAACACTGGAAGCTAAACATATTAGTAGATATCACAGGGGTTCAATAAGTTCCTTTGGGTAGCCTCTGGAACACCCATGTGTCTTAGAAGTTCATCTCTACCTTCAGTTTAGAAACCCCCTCTTTTACTAGTCAATTACCTTGATCTTGAAATCTTCTGGATAATTATACTATTGATGTTTGTTTGTTTATTTGTTTGTTTTCCTGAAAGTCATAGTCAGCCCTGGACATTCTGATTTTTTCTCATTTTGTTTCTCCTCTTACTCCTGCTGCTTCTCCACCACTTCTTCCTCCTTCCCACCCCTCCCTCTTCTTTCTCTGTCTCCACCTCCTCTTCCTCCTCCTCCTCCTCTCCTCCTCCTCCTCCTCCTCCTCCTCCTCCTCCTCCTTCTTCTTTTTTCTTTTTGCCTTTGTTGCTTCTTTTCAATTCTGGCACTGATTTCACAGTGTCCTGAATTCTAAGCATGCACTATACCCTTGTGCTGCATATTTAATCTGTATTTTTATATGAAATTACCACTTGTCTTTCCTTACAAATTAATTTACCCAAAGGGACTTATGTCTGGTAGAAGCCCTGCTGCATAAGAAGTGTTTGGGCTCCTAACAACAATCATACATCAACTATCTTTCTGAGCTCAGGAGCATGAAAGTCTTCCTTCAGTGTTTAACAATTCATACAACTTAGCCAACCGTTATCAACTATGTTCATGAGGGCAAAATGTTATTTCTTTAAAAGGTCAAATATAAACTCTCATGCCTAGTTCCAGACGTATGATCCACAGTCCCTTCAAATACTCTTATATGGGAGCCACTGTTCATGGTTAAGTTCTTTCTTTCAGTTTCCCATCTGTATGCCAAGCTGCTCTTGCTGCACACCCACAAGCCTAGTTCCATACCAACCCCTACTCCTTTTCTCTCTGCAGTAAACTACCTCTTTCAATTTCCTTACTCCATCCCCTGCCCTTATTTCCACATGTGGCCATCTACAAGCCCACAAACCTAGCTTCTTTCTTGTGGCCATGAACCCCTTTCATTCTTGACCCAGTATTTACTTGGTCTAATTCTAGACCTATAGCTCAGGAGCCATCTTTCCATACTTTATTTAAACATCTCACCCATCAGTTTTACCTGGCATCATGTTGTACATTTCCTGTAGTGGCCAAATCAAGGAAAAGCCAGATTGCCTCATAAGACGCACCACAAAAGGAAGTATCCTCAAGCCCAGGCAAAATCCCAAAAAGAAAGAAAGATGTGCACAAAGTTACACCCATTCATATGTCAGTGGCAATCAGCAGCTATGTAACTGGACTTCAGGCCCATTCAATGGGAAGAAATTCATGTCTTGTACTGCAAACTTAGCTCAGTTCCTGAGACTAATCATGTCATGGACCTTAGAAATTAATCTACTACCTCTACTTTTTTTGAGTGTATGCCATTTCTTACTATGTTCTACATCTTATTTTTCTGCCTGTAGATAAGTGTAGCCGCAAACAAACTTCATCAAACAAGCTTCTCTTTACAACATATGGAAAGTATCACAAAAATAAAACAAACAAACAAAATCAAGCCCAAAATTAGACACAATGCAGAGATCAATGGATACTGGGGAGCCCAGCCTCAATGAATACAACTCTATCAGAATTTCTTTATGTATTCCTCAGAGACATCACAGAAGAGAGGGCAGGGAGGTCATAAAAGTCAGAATAGCAGGAAGTCTACTATGAAACAGTCTCTCTATGAAATGGCTGTGTAAACAAGTCTGGAACAATAGCAATAAAAAGATGCATGTTAATGAGGAAGGGGAAAGATTTCCATGCATCCTACCACTAGATTAAGAACTACATACAACTACTGACTGTTGGAGAGGACCCAATGAAGAGTAGTCATCTTTTGTTGGGAGACCCTGCTATTTAAGATCAAAATCTATCAGATAGCACCAATGAGCTCTACACAAAATGGAGGATTCCCCCTTTCCAGCAGGGCTTCATTTTCTCTGGTTCTTTCTGGGAAGCCCAACCCCCAATCTTCTACTGGAAGATAGCCACATAGTCCTTGGCAAACCTATAAGTTCAACTTCCTCTTTCCTGATAAGAACCCACCCATCAAGAACCTGGGATTCCTGAAATGTCTCTCCATATAAATGAGGCATTTGCATTATGTTATGCTGTAGCCAAAGAGTTTACATTCATCCTAAAAACTCCTTCCCACTCTCCAAGATTCAAATAAAATCTTTCTCTACCCTGAATAAAGTGTATGTGCACCAGCTGTTTCATTGAAGATTGTCTAAGAGAGATTTTTTAGCTCAAAAGAGCTCAATTGTTAATTGAGTAACTTCTAAAAGAGCTGTAACACTAAAGTCTTCAGAGAAGGTCTTCCCTCCTGGCACTCACTCCCAGAATGACCAGGATCCTACAGACCCTATCCATTCCAGACTCTGATTCTTCTTCCTTCCAACCTGGTGTGCAGTGGCTCCTGGACAGCTGAGGGAGGAAATGGAGGGTACAGAGCCACAGCTGGTGCCCAACATGCATGCCACAGGCTTTGAAACCATATGCACTTAAACCAAAACAAAGAACAAACAAAACAGATTCAGGTGTGTGTGTGTGTGTGTGTGTGTGTGTGTGTGTGTGTGTGTATGAACATATAACAAATATAAAATCAAAGAAAAAGATACTATCAAGTTGAAAGTGAGGTGTCATTGGAGGGACTGAAATGAAGAAAGGAAAGGGAAAGTGATGTGATTGTATTTTAATTAAAATATTTTTTTTAAGAAAGAAAAACAAAAGATGTGCAGCCTAGGAAGATGGGTCAATGGATGAGAAGACTGGTGCACAAGCATGTGGACCTGAGGTAAAATTCCTAGAACTCTTGTAAAAAGCAACTCTTCTCAACAACATGAGTGGAGACCGGAGCACTGAGATGATGATTGACAGCCTTCCTTGTACCTTGAAAGATTGTCTTAAATAGACAAAGCAGTGAGTGGTAAAAATAGGACATTGACACCTCACCACTTGCCTACATGTTCGCATGCATATACACAATATACCTATCCTATACTGACACACAGATGGAATTTTTCTAAAGACAAATCACATGAAACACATTACAACTAAACTCTGAATTGACTTGCTTTCCTACCTATCATTAAGACATGAGTGAATAATGAAGGAAGGAATTAAAATAAATAACAACCAAACAACCATATCTTACTTCTAAAATCAATTATTCAAACTGGATAGCTTTATGTCAGCTTGACACAAACTAAAGTCCTTTGGGGGGGAAGGAGAACATCAACTGAGAAAATGGCTCCAAAAGAACAGATTGTAGGCAAGCATGTAGACCACTTTCTCAACTCATAATTGATGGAGAAGGCCCCCAACTCATTGTGTTAGTGGTGCCATCTCTGGGCTGGCAGTTCTGGGCTCCATAAAAAGAGAGTCTAAACAAATCATGTGGAGCAAGACACTAAGCAGCATCCCACTATGGCCCCCACATCACTTTCTGCCTCCATGTTCCTGTCCTGCTTGAGTTCTGTCCTGACATCCTTCAACGATGAACAGTGATATGGAAGTGTAAGCTGTGTAAACCCTTTCCTCCACAAGTTGCTTTCATTACGGTGTTTCATCATAGCAATACTAATCCTAACTAAGACATTATCCTAGACAACTAACATATAATGATTTCTAGCCATCCTCCTTTCATCCCTTTCTCCTCTGTTCTTTCATTTCTTCCTCCCTTCTTTTCTCTCTTCCATCCTTTCTTTTTTCTTCCTTCCTTTCCCTTTTCTTTCCTCCTTCCTTTCTTTCTCTCATTCTTTCTTTCTTCCTTCCCTTCTTTATTTCTTTCCTCTTTTTGCTCCTTTGGATAATGAGAACCCAACACCCTAATAGGTCATGACTATCAATTCCAAGACCTCGGTGTGCTCTCTCTGTGATGCTCTTGAAATATCCTGCATTCCCTTTCTGAAACATTGCTTGATTAGCCTCCTGAGGGATTTGTCACATTGTATGATAGCTTTTTACTGACACTGTTCCATTTTACCTTTCAAAAAAGTTGTATATAAGATACTGTACTTCTTAGTAAATGTGCATGTAAAAGCCATCAGTTGTTCAAGACCTTTTGATTGCAGAATTGCCTACTTTCTTATTTAATTTCTTATTTCTTGTCCCCCATTCTAGGAAGCCTGGCAATGAAGTATGGCCTGCTGTTCCATGTTAAAAATGATATTTACAAATACTGTATTAATAAAATATTTATAATATAGAGAAAAGCAAGAAAATTTGAATGAAGAGGGTTTTGGGGGCTTGTCATATATATATATATATATATATATATATATATATATATATATATGACATTAAAGATGAAGGCTGTATTAGAATGATATTGGTTATCAATGAGAAAGACTTTTTGAATGAAAAGAGAATCTGTTGGAAATAAGTATGTAGTTAAAAGATTTTAACAAAAGATATAAGGAAAGTAGTGAATGTCATGTATTCATTAAAATTTTTAACAAACATAGGAATTTTAAAAGTTCAAATTAAATAGTGAAGAAAGAGAATAAAACTAAGAGAAGTTAATATTAAGACATTCACACACACACATACACACACACACACACACACACACATAATTTAAGAAGAGAAAAAATATTGAGAAAAGAAGGAGAAATCAATTTTGACCAAGTTCAGAACTTTGTACCTTGTTAGAACATTCTAGATTTATTGAAAGGAGCAAAGAGAGAGATAATATGTTACTAGCTGTTTCCCAGAAAACTACTGGACACAGGAATCTGTGTAAGAAGCCTAAGGCATTAGAGTTAGAATCTCATTACTAGAGCCTTGTTACCATAGTCCACCTTTGCTTTTATTCTCTCAACAAGAACAGACTCACCAACAGTGGTCAAGGCTCTGCTTGTGATAGAAGTGGGAGAACAGGGAAGAATGGTCTCAACAAAGTGAAAAGAGTTGGCTGATTTGTAAATATAACAACAAGTTATTTCTTGTAAGCCAGAGACATACTTTTGCTTTACTTAGCCAAACAAACTCACTTTTAAAAATTGAAGACTTAGAACTCCCAAAATACAGAAAGCAACCTTATTACACTAAATGGCCTAGCATTAATCCCCAAAGATATTTGCTGTCTTAAATAGAAATGACTACTGAAGCCCTCATATTTTCCTCAGGCAAATCTCTCCATTTCCCCAATAAAGTTTAACTTGAAAGAGTAGAGTTCTTTTGTCAGAATTGCTTTTCCCCTTTGTGGTAAATCCCTTCACCAGGTCCCATCATGAGAAATGATACATAAAATGCTCGTGATACAACACCTTGAAAAGAATTATTCTTCATTGGGTCTTAGGGGATGAGAAGTTAATGAATGATATTCTGGGTGTTGACAGTCCTCATTACAACCAGCACAAACAATGGATATTTAAGAGATTGCAGCAAGTTTCTTCATATGCACAGCTTCTTAAAATAATTGGAGATTCTTTCAAGGCATAAATCAATAAAATGCTCAGGAGAGAATACTGATTTATATTTGAAAGTATTTTATTAATTTCTTGGCCAAAATTACAATTAACATAATCACTTTTTCTTCTTTTGGACTTTTCTCATCTTCCATGAGTCCTATCTCTCCTTTTAAAGTGAAATATATCACCAGCCCAAATAAGTCCATCTTACTTAATGTGCATTCATCTAGTCATCTACTCTTCTCTCATGTAGAGCCCATTGTAAAGATTTAGGTCTTATAGGCACTTTACAATCCAAGTTGGCACATCTTGGCAATAAAATGATACAAATACTGTACATTTTTCCTGATTAAAATTTTGCCAAGCATTTCTTAATTTTAATATGCCAACACAAGTACATATGAATCACATAGAAGAGATTTTTTTCTTTTGCCTGAAAATTTACTATGAATGGATAAACACCTTTAAGTGTATGGTTATCACAAAGAATAATGAACTATTTGTTGGAAATGAAATGTGTCAAGCAATCATTTTAATTTCCAGGGCCATCTGTAATAAAATAATAAGAAACTTTCTAGCTAACAATAACATAAACCTGATGTGTCATTTAATAGTTTGAAAATCTAAAAGGGTCTCAAATCCTATAGCTGAGAAGGTATTATTATAGTAATATAGTGTAATAATTTATTTCTTAATAGAGACACTATGAGGAAAAAATCCCTTTATTACTTTGTATGATAATTTCTTACTTTTCTTAGTTCACACTATCCATCTTTCATGTTGAACTTCAACAACAAAGATAAATCTAGTCCATCTTACATGAGATCACTCTGACTTACATTTCTAACTTCTTTGTCTTAATTAAAGTACTTTTGAGGTTACATTCATCCTACCTCAGATTCAAAAATAACATTTCCATTTTAAGTTATTTTATTAGCAACAATGACTCTATCTTTTGTATTTATCAAAACAAACTCTGCAAGACCGCCAAAGGTTCAGAACTCAATTTTACAAAACGTAAAAAAACCCAATTCTTGCTAAATCCTTGTTCTTTCTTTGAAATAGGTCATTAAAAACTTCATTCCAGTGGTACATACTACACACACAGAGGACAAAATATTCTTATCCTGGAAATTAGGAAAACATCTTGAATAAACAAAGAAAAGAAACCTTTCTATGTTTCTCTGAGATTATCTACATCAATTCATATTTTCTTTGTCCAACTATACTTCTGCATGACTTTCTACTCATATCAGAACTGGCAGTATACATAATCAACTTTCACTATTTCTTTGAACCCACTTTTGAAGTTTCCCATACTTTGCATAATTTATAATAAATAATATTGTTATCCCTTTCTTTATAAATGTTCCTTATATATCTAGCAAAGGTATTTTCTTACAACTCATGTTTTAACATATTCACAAAATTCAGTGATCAGGAATTGTGCATGTTTGAGGTACATTACTTGTCAACAAAACCAACTAAGGGTAATTCTAAGGCACATGGAGTTCCTCAGCAGTAAGATGCTTTTATTACATCATGCATTGTTGTTGGGTACAGCTGAAGATTAAAGACAAATTGTCTCCAGGCCAAGAATGCACATAGAAAAGGTAAAATTAATTTGTAAAGTTGGAAATTCTGTTGTAGTATTCTTTATTTTGCCAGTTATAAAATAAAGTACCAGTCAGATACTGTCTATTCTGCTCACTTTATACACTAGAATAATCTTCGGGAAACTACACTTTCATTTTATAATCTATCTTATTTACAAAAAAAATGGACAGTTATTGCTAGCTCTGTTATTATAGCTTATGTTATTGTAGATTATTTTCCTCAACATGTTGCTCTCATTAATGTACCCTTCAGATATCATGATAGCAGCAATATGATTAACCAGGAGCTTTGGGTGTAGGAGTCACATCCATTGTAGAAGTTTCAGATGGGCTTGGACAACATAGTTACTTGTTTTCTGCATCTTGATTAATTGTAAGTTTTTGGAGTGTTTGTTTATTTGTTTTGTTTTGTTTGTAATGGTCTCCATCTGTAACAATGAAAAATATTTTTGTTGAGGCATGAGAGCTACTTTTATCCATGAGTGTAAGAATATTTAGAATATAGTTTGGAATTACTCTGGCACAGAGAAAGCAGGGCATGGGCTTCCAGGAGTATCAACAGTTGCTGGATGTCAGGCTTGTTTGTGTAAAAATATATTTATTTTACTTTATGATCCTCCTTTGGGAAATATTCTCCCTGCCAAGATTATTGGGGAATCTTCTACTGTTGGACCCAAAGGTCACAACTACCGGCAGTACCCCCTTGCAAAGACAAGGAGATCGATTAAGATCGATGCAATCAGCAAGAGGTTTATTATTTCCAATGCATTGGGGTCATCCTGCATACAAGACAGAGGGAACCCCGAATTCTCAAAGCTCACATCTTTTATACATTCTTGATGCAGGTTCTGGTCACAGCCTGAGTTGGCCAGTTGGCCTTATCTCTAGGGAGGGGAGGAGGGGAAGAATTCTGGTCCCACAGGAAATATCTACTAGCTAGGTAGCCTTATCTCTGGAGAGGGGAGGAGGGGAGGAAAAGCATTTCTTTCACTCCCTGCCAAGGTTAATGACTTCATGATAATTAGAAATAGCATTGGGTCCAGGTGTCAAGAGTATGTCTATGTCTTTAGCAAAAACGATAAGTATTGTGACCTTCAGAACAGCCCTTAAGTCTGTGGGAATGAACTCTGAAAACATGAGTTCAAAAATATATAAATTCTCAACTATGCAAAATAATAAGGATGCAATATAATTCATCCACAAGATTGTCTGGGTTTGGTGGCTATATATGGGATGTATCCCCAGGTGGGGCAGTTTCTGAATGGCCTTTCCTTGAGTCTTTGCTCGACACTGTGTCTCAATATTTCCTCCTATGAGGCCATAAGTGGGAGGAAAGGCCCTTGGGCCTGAAGGCATTAGATGCCCCAGTGTAGGGGAATTCTAGGGAGGGAAAACGGGAGTGGGTGGGTGGATGGGGGAGCACCCTCATAAAGGCAGGGGAGAGGGGATAGGATAGGGGGTTTCCAAGGGGGAAAATATGAAGAAAGAAGAAGAAGAAGAAGAAGAAGAAGAAGAAGAAGAAGAAGAAGAAGAAGAAGAAGAAGAA
>JADRCH010000005.1:31657190-31720527 GCA_019843965.1 Rhynchomys soricoides | reverse complement strand
AAGAAGAAGAAGAAGAAGAAGAAGAAGAAGAAGAAGAAGAAGAAGAAAGAGAAGAAGGAGGAGGAGAAGCCAACCCCCAGAATGGATGTGAAAGCAGGACTTATCATTCTGCTGCATACAGGAAATATACCTCAGCAACAATGATAGACACTACCTCAGAGTCTAGGGCTGGAAAAAGATTTGTTCCAAGCAAATGGACCTAAGAAGCAAGCTGGAGTAGCCATTCTAACATCTAATAAAATGTACTTCTGAACAAAATTAAAAGATGGAACGGACATTCCATACTCATTAAAGGAAAATATCTACCAAGAAGACATCTCAATTCTGAATACTTACACTCCAGAGGCAAGTAAGTGTACTGACATTTATTAAAGAAACATTCCTATCTTAAAGCTTAAATCTCACATTGAAACCCATTTTAATAGTGGGAGATGTCAACACCTTACTCTCACCAATGGACAGGTCATCTAGACAGAAACTAAACAGAATAAAGGAACTCACAGATATTATGAATCAAATGGATCTAACAGATATTTGAAGAACATTTTACCCAAACACAAAAGAATTTTTATTTTCTCAGCACCTGATGGAACTGTCTCCAAAACTCGTCATAAATTCGGTTATAAAGTAAGTCTCAAGAGAAAAAGGAAAATAGAATTAATGTCATGTACCTTATCAGACTACCATGGATTAAAGCTGTATTTCAAAATAGAAACAACAGAAGCCCTACAAACACATGGAAACTGAACAACTCTCTACTCAAAGATCACCGAGTCAAGGAAAAATGAAATAAAAAGAAATTAAAAACATTTTAGAATTCAATGAAAATAAATGAACAATATACTCAAACTTATATGACACAATGAAAGGGGTCTTAAGAGGAAAGTTCATAGCACTAAGTATCTTAAAGAAATTGGGGAGATATTATACTAGCAACTTAACATCATACCTGAAAGTTTTTGAACATAAAGAAGCAAACACACACAAGAGAAGTAGATGGCAGGAAATAATCAAACTCAGGGCTGAAATTAATGAAATAGAAACCAAGAGAAGAATAAAAAGAGTCAATAAAGCAAAGAATTGGTTCTTTGAAAATTAACCAGGTTAAAAACATCCTGTAGTCAAACTAATTAAAAGGCAGAATCAAATTAACAAAATCAGAAATAAAAAGGAAAACAACAGACACCTAGGAAATTGTAGATTCATTAGGTCTTACTTCAAAAGGCTGTATGCCACAAAATGGGAAAAAAACTAAGAGAAATGGATGATTTTCTTTATAAATTCTACCTGCCAAAGTTAAATGAAGAGCAGGACTACAATAGACGCATAACCCCTAAGGAAATAGAATCAGTTATTAAACTTTCCCAACAATAAAACTCAGGGCCAGGTTGTTGTAATGCAAAATTCTCCCAGACTTTCAACGAGCTAATACCAATTTTCCTGAAATTATTCCACAAGATAGAATTAGAAGCAACATTACCAACTTCACTTTATGAGGCCACAGTGAACCTGATATCTAAACCACACTAAGACTCAACCAAGAACAAGAATTTCAGACCATCTCCCTTATGAACATTGATGCAAAAATAAATAAATAAATAAAAATAAACAAAAAAAGAAATAAAAACAAAAATAAAAGAAATGAAATACTTGTAAACAGAATCTAAGAACACATCAAAAACTTAAATCTACCATAATCAAGTAGTGTTTATCCCAGAAATGCTGGGATGTTTCAACATATAAAAATCCAACAATGTAATAGACCATATAAACAAAGTTAAAGGGGAAAAAGAGTATGATCATCTCATTAGAGGTTGAAAATGACTTTGACAAAATTCCACACCCCTTCACAATTAAAGAGTTGGACAGATTGGGATACAAGCCACATACCTAAGTACAATAAAGGCAATATAAAACAAGCCAATAGCCAACATCAAATTAAATGGAAAGTAACTTACAGTAATTCTACTAAAGTCAGGGATAAGACACTCTCTCCATATTTACTTAATATAGTACTTGAAATTTTAGCTAGAGCAATAATGACTAAAAGAGTTCAAAAGTAACAAATTGGAAAAGAAGAAATCAATGTATTAGTTTTCACAGATGATAGTATACATAAATTAACCCCAGAAATTCTACCAGCAAAAATGCTGACACAAAATTAACTAAAACACTCATTAGCCCTCGTATATACAACTGATAAACATGCAGAGAACTAATCTTGGAAGACAACACCCTTCACGACAGCCACAAACAACATAAGGTGTCCTCACGTAACTCAAACCAAGCTAGTGAAAGAACTCCTTTACAAGAACTTTAAATCTTTGAAGAAAGAAAGTGAAGAAGATATAAGAAGATGGAAAGATTCCCCACACTCCTGGATTGGTAGGATTAACATAGTAAAAACGGTCATCCTGTCAAGAGCAATCTAAAGGTTCAATAGAATTCCCATCAATATTCCAACACAATTCTTTACAGGCCTTGACAAACAATACTCAAATTTATATTGTAAGACAAAAAACTCAGGATAGCTAAAATAATCCTGCACGTATGTAAAGAAATTTTAATCTAGCAACAGGACTACTCTGATTACATCCAAAGATCTTCTAGGTCTGAGTGATCCTACACCAATGAAAACATGCCCTTAGTATACATATATCTCTAATCCTTATGGCTGGCATACACCTTTAATTCCAAACAATGACATCTAATTGATGGGCAAACAAAGTGATCAATCAGAGAAAATTTGACAGAATGAGTCAGAGATAAGATATGCTCAACTCTCATGAAAAGAGACAGGAAAGAGAGGTGGTTTAAGAGAAAACAAGCTAGACACAAGTGAATACAGAATGAGCCATAGAATGAAAAAGAGTCAGAAGATATTGCCCAAGTTAGTATGAAGCTAAGCAGAGCAATTCAGTCAGAAGCTGAGAGAAGTTGGATTGAACCAGTCTGTTTGGAGAAGAGTTTGGGCCAGAAGAGCTGAGTTGAACTAATTAGCTAGAATCCAGAAAGAGCTAGAAAGTTTTGTTATCACCATCCCTAATTGTAAGGTATATTACAAAGCAATAGTAGTAAAATCTGCATGGCATTGGTATAAAAACAGACAAGATGATCAATGGAATCAAATTGAAGACCCAGAAATAAATCCACATACCTAGGGATCATTCATTTTTAATAAAGAAGCCAGAACTATGCAACTGGGGGAAGACAGGATCTTCAGTAACTGTTCTGGTCTTACTGGATATCTTCACATAGAAAACTGCAAATTGATCCAAAAATATTACCCTGCACAAAACTCAAGTCCAAGTAGATCAAAGACCTCAACATAATACTAGATATGATAAATCTACTAGAAAGGAAAGTGAGGCATAGCCTTGAGTGCATTGGTACAGGAGACAACTTCCTTAAAAGAACACTAACAATTCATTCTCTAAGATCAGCAATTAATAAATGGACCTAATGAAACTAAAGATCTTCTGTAAGGCAAAGGACACCATGAAAAGGACAAATTAGCAGCCTACAGATTGGAGAAAGTTCTTAACCAACCCTACATATGATAAAGGTCTGACCTCCAATAAAACACACACACACACACACACACACACACACACATAAAGAAGTTAGATACTAATAAACCAAATAACCTAATTTAAAAATGGGCACAGATCTAAACAGATTTCTTGACAGACGAATCTCTAATGTCTGAGAAGTACTTAAAGAAATGATCAACATCCTTAGTCATCAGGGAAACGCAAATCAAAACGACTCTAAGTTCACTTTACAGTTTTCAGAATAACTAAGATCTAAAACTCCAACTATAGCTCATGCTTGTCAGGATGTGGAGCAAGAGGAACACCTCCATTGCTGGCGACAGTGAAAACTTGCACAACCATTTTGCAAATCAATTTGGTAGTTTCTCAAGTATCACTCTTGGTCATATACCCAAAAGATACTCCTCAATAATACAAGGACACTTACTTAACTTTGTTCACAACAGCTTTATTAGTAATAGCCAGAGACTAGAAACAACCTAGATATTCCTAAACCAAAGAATGGATTAAGAAAATGTAGTACATTTACACAATGCAGTATTACATAACTATTAAAAACAATAACATCATAAAATTTGCAGGCAGATAGATGTAACTAGAAAACATCATCCTGAGTGAGGTAACCCAGACCAAGAAAAACAAACAGTGTATGTTCTCACTTACAAGTGGATATTAGCCATAAAGTACAGGATACCCTACTACAATCCACAAACTCAAAGAATCTAAGTAACAAGGAAAGCCCAAGGAGGGGGCTGATAGAAACAGAAGGAACAACCAGAGAACACGCATGGGATTGATCTAGGCTCTCTGCATGCATGTAACTGCTGTTCTGCAGCTGGGTCCTCATGTGAGACTCCTGAAGCTAGAGAAGGGTATGTCTCTCACAACATTGGTTTTGGATCCCTTTCCCTTAACTGACTGCCTTGACTAGTTTAAATAGATGTACCTAGGTTGACTGCAACTTGATATGCCTCGGCTGGTTGACAACCATGGGAGGCCTCCCCTTTTCTTTCTTTTTTTTTTTTAAATTGGGTATTTTCTTTATTTACAATTCAAATGTTACCCCCTTTCCCATTCCCCCCTGAAAACCCCTATCTCACCCCCTTCTTCTATGCTTCTGTGAGTGTGTTTCCCCACCCACACTTCTCCCTCCCCACCCTCACATTTCCCTACACTGGAGCATGAAGCCTTCACAGGACCAAGGGCCTCTTCTCCCATTGATGCCCAACAAGTCAATCCTTTGCTACATATGCTGCTGGGACCATGAATCCCTCCATGTGTACTCCTTGGTTGGTGGTTTAATTCTTGGGAGCTCTGGGGGGTCTGATTGGTTGACATTGTTTTTCTCCCTTTGAGGTTGCTCAAACCTTCAGCTCTTTCCTCTAACTCCTCCATTGGGGACCTCTTGCTCAGTCCAATGGTTGGCTGTGAACATCCTCCTCTGTATTTATCAGGCTCTGGCAGAGCCTCTCAGGAGACAGTTATATCAGGCTCCTGTCAGCATGCACGTCTTGGTATCTACAATACTCTCTGTATTTGGTGACTGTATATGGGATGGATCCCCAGGTGAGACAGTCTTTGGATGGCATTCCCTTCAGTCTCTGCTCCACACTTTGTCTCTGTGCTTGCTCCCATGAGTATTTTGTTCCTCCTTCTAAGAAGAACCGAAGCACACACACTTTGGTCTTCCTTCTTCTTAAGCTTCATGTGCTCTGTGAAATGTATCTTGGGTATTCTGAGATTTTGGGCCAATACCCACTTATCAGTGAGTGAATACCACTGTATTCACAACAGTGAGTGTGTTCTTTTGTCATTGGGTTACCCCACTCAGGATGATATTTTCTAGTTATATCCATTTGCCTAAGAATTTCATGAATTCATTGTTTTTAACAGCTGAGTGGTACTCCAATGTGTAAATGTACCACATTTTCTGAATCCATTCCTCTGTTGAAGGACATCTGGGTTCTTTCCATTTTCTCACTATTATTAAAAAGGCTGCTTTCTTCCTTTTATTGAGTTGTTACTTTCTTATTAATGCATATTTGCAATAATTTTAGAGTGTTAATTGTGAATTTTATTGGTTTTTCTAAGGAAATACAGCTGGAATGAAATCAAATGGGAGTTGTGAATGAGAAGATTCACTGGATACATTTTCTTCTGGGAAATGGTTTATAAAGAATCTTACCTGGGATCAAAAAATGAAAGCTAAAAGGTAGTTTATTTCAAGACATATAGTTTTTCTTCACTACGATAACAATAAAATATTTTAACATTTTATGTCATTTAGGGTTAAGTAAAAAAATCTGTGTCTTTGGGTGAAGTCACAAGTACTGTAGCAAAGGAATTCTAAATGGGAATCAAAACAGTTATATCTCAGATCCCTAAGTACTTAACTGGCAGCTTGATTATTTCAGGAGTCTTTTCTACTACAGATAGCATTATAAGTTAATATAAGATTAGATCAGACACCATTATTTCTAAAAATGAACACAATAACAACTCACCATTTATTATCACTCTAGTAATTATCCTGCTGTGATTTCATAAAGAGATTAATGAAATGTAGCAAATCAGATCTGTTAGCAAGAAAGGTCCTTATTTTGTAACTTTAATGCATGTCTCAATACTAATTCAAGATACACTAAAGTTTAGTTCAGCCTTTTACAAGGCTATGATGGTTTTCTAAACATTTCTAGGTATCTCTTAAAGGTGAAACACAAGAAGGCCAGCAGTGGGGAGAGGAAAATGCTATGGTTTGCTTCCTCTAGTGTAGCAATAGCTAAAAGATGCTGCAGGAATAAAATAAAAAGTTTTAATTATGTATCCAGTTTTTCTTGTCCACCTTTAAGATAATATAGATTGTAACTTACTGTTGCAAAGGAAGTGAAACACATGAAAAAAGCAAAAAAAAAAAAAGAGAGAGTAAAGAGAAGGAGGAGGAGGAGGAGGAGGGGGAAGAGGAGGAGGAGGAGGAGGAAATAATGGTGGTGGTGGTGGTAGCAGCAGCTCAGCAATGATTGTATTTTTCTAGCCACCCTAACATGGCCATCATTCCTGACATAAGCATTTTAGTCCCTTCCACTTTTTGCTTTCTTATAGGTCTACTTCTGTGGTAGTGGAAGTTTATCATCCTTCCTAACAGACTTTATCTTGTGATCTAGCATGCATCCTTTATTTTTCTGTTATTTTTTAAAGTGGATGCTACATGCTGCTTTTACATTGGACTACAGCACATATGAAGAATTCATATTTAGTACAGAAAGATGGTTATATATACAATAATGCTTTATCAGTTGACATATTAATTTCTTCCTTGTCAGAGCTTTCAAGCCAGACACTTCTACAGGCAACAGACCTCTTTCAGGTCCAATTTACAGAAAGCTGCAAATAGTTATCAGCTTGGGCTCCAGTCAGTTTCCACAATTCTTCAAGGTTAATAGATAAGGAGACTACTAGTTGCACATGAGGAACAACTGATTTCATTCAGCCACGACCTATTATCATATCCTACAATCAAAGATCTAAAGACTTCTCTTGATTTTTTTTTCTACTAATTAATAATTGGGATAATTCATCCAACTACTTACATGATTGTCTTAGTCAGGGTTTCTATTCCTGCACAAACATCATGACCAAGATGCAAGTTGGGGAGGAAAGGGTTTATTCAGCTTACACTTCCATGCTGCTGTTCAATCACTAAAGGAAGTCAGGACTGGAACTCAAGTAGGCCAGGAAGCAGGAGCTGATGCAGAGGCCATGGAGGGATGTTTCTTACTGGCTTGCTTGCTTCTCCTGGCTTGCTCAGCTGGCTTTCTTATAGAATCCAAGACTACCAGACCAAAGAAGGTACCACTCACAAGCCCCCCTCCTTGATCACCAATTGAGAAAATGCCTAACCACTGGATCTCATGGAGGCATTTTCTCAACTGAAACTCCTTTCTCTGTGACAACTCCAGCTTGTGTCAAGTTGACACCCAAAACTAGCCAGTAGACATGATTAAAATTTTAAACTTGAAGAAGATAATTTATGCTCTAAAAGAAAATATAATCAAAACAGGAAAATTATTAATTTTTTACATCCTTCATGAACTAAATACAGGTAAATCTTATTCATAAAGTTATGATAAGCTTGTGGTAGTAATACTAAACACTACTGCACAAAAGTAGAGGGAAGAAGACAGTGTTTACTTGTAACTTCCAGGAAAATGAGGAACA
The DNA here is from genome assembly GCA_019843965.1 of Rhynchomys soricoides. Taxonomy (NCBI): domain Eukaryota; kingdom Metazoa; phylum Chordata; class Mammalia; order Rodentia; family Muridae; genus Rhynchomys; species Rhynchomys soricoides. The sequence goes on along the minus strand of JADRCH010000005.1, from coordinate 31,712,758 downwards.
AATAGACAAATATTTCTTATAATAACAAATGATGGTAGATGAGATGAAGAAAAACAATACATGACTTTCAATTGAGATATGTAATAGAATTCTTTTATATTATGCACAAGGCCGTAGGTTCAATCTCCTTAAGAAATGGAGAGAAAGAAGGAAAGGGACAGGAGGAGAGAAAGAAAAGAGGGGAGGGAAAGAAGGGTAGAGGAGGAGAGGGAAGAAAGAGGGGAGGAAAATTGGTAGAAGGAAGGATGAAAGGGAAGGAAGGGGAGGTGGGGAGAGGGAAGACTGTATTTACTCAATATCAGAAAACATGAAATATAAATGCCTAATAGTAAAAAGGATAAAGCTAAGAAGAATGGATCCAGAACAAGTCACACATAAATATTAAGTTAAATTCATCTAGAATGTGAATTTAACTGTTTCACATTGGTAGCAGATTGGATGACTTCAGCCTCTTGATATATTAGCTCCTATACTGAATCAGCAAATAGTTATCAAACTGTATTGAATATTACTGGTGTATAATGCCTATTTTAAAAGAAGCTATACTATTGCAATGAGAATGTTCAAGTTCTTTTTTGAGATTATAATATAATTACATCTTGCCCCCCTTTCTTTCCTCCCTGCAAACTCTCCTACATACCCCTCCTCGACATTTTTCAAATTCATGGCCTCTTTCTTCACCTGCATATGTGTATATGTATATACATATATATTCCTAAATATAGCTTGCTTAGTCTGTATACGCATACTTGTATGTAGGTTATCAGGGTTAGCCATTTGGCATTAGAAAGACTAATTCTCCCACTTTCAGTATTCCTCAGTTGCTTTGTGTAAGGTTGAGGCCTCCTGGGTTTTTTTGTTTTGTTTTGTTTTGTTCTGTTTTGTTTTTCTATCAGATAAGTAAAGTATTTACCCCACTTCAAGAACTTTCTTTTGCAATAGACAAGGACGGTTAGAAAAGGTTACAATAGTCATAACACAGAGAACAAGGAACTGTGGGGTATTTTGCCACAGTGATAGATCTACACCACAACTTCTGCATCCAAGTTTCAAGAAACATTATGAAGAAGGGTTTGTAAGACTCAGGAGACTAGGAACTCTGCTGTGAGATTGTGCTTTAGCTATGACAAGGAAATTACACTAAAAATCTTAATAGCGTGACTGGTTAAACAGGATTGAAACAATTCCAAAAAACAGTTGACATCTCAGTGTTGATGGGCAAAATGTCACAGAGTCCCACCTAGGATGAAGAGCTGCAAGAAAGTAACAACTTCTCAGAAAAGGATGAGCGCCGTGATTGGTTTCAATATCAAATAGTCAGTACTAGGGGAAAATACACATGCATGCAACCCTGAAGGAATTCAATAGGGTATACTTTTATGTTTGTTCATTTATATGTATATATAACAAATATATCTAAATAAACGGAAGGGAGAAGACATCAGGGAGATAAGAGGAAATAGTGAGGAGGGCTGATCCATTATGCTTTAATCAAATACAAAGGCCAATTAATTATAGTCATGAACACATGTCAGAATGATTTAATAGCTTTATGTTGCAAAATTCTTCTGACATGTCATGTGGTTTTGAAAATAAAAGGTAATTTATAGAATCTTTTGAAATGATGAATCAAGACACACACACAAATTTGGATAGTGAAAATGATATACCATTGCATAGTTTATATTGAATGTGTTCTCTGAGGGGAGTAAGGAGCAGGTGAGTTAACTTGTGTTTTAGTCTAGGGAAGGTCTTTGACTACTCAAGTCTTACCTACACTCTGTAGTAGAAACCATCTCCATTATGGGTGCTGGCAAAACTCACAGTCTTCCATCCTGGTTAGATAATGTTTGAAATGGTGTGTAAGAGACAGTCCCTTGATGAAAATCCTCCCTAGATCATTCTATCATGAAGCAAAATTTGCTATTCATGTATACAAACACTGAAAGATGGAACTAATTCATCTTTTGTATCATCACTGATACTACAGTATCAATGTGTCTCCTTATAAGACACCATTTCTCAAGGAAACACTTGTTAAAATAGCTTGGATAATGTTTATCACTAAAGATTTCTTAGCCAAGTTACAGCACCCTAACTTCCAGAGGCCACACCTTGAATGTGATTCTCAGAGGGTTTCAATGTGGAATACTGACAGCACAGAGACCGGAAAATCCTTCTCAAGGGACTGAATTATGCTGTTCTGAGACATCCAGCTTGACAGTTATAAGGAAGGATTAGAACCTACTGTTTCCTGATCTGTGGGGGACCACACAGCTCTGGCCCTGTATGTGTTACACTTACTTGAAGTTCCCAAGATCATGTAAACCATTTTTTTCATGTATCAATTACTAAAGAATACATAGCATTACATGTAAATCTTATAATCTTTTAACAATTTTCTTATGTGGTTTTGTAGGTAATTTTAATTCTGTGTTCTCACATATCCATACAGAAGAATCTTGACATCAATAATTATTATATCCTTATATTATAAAATGTCTAACGCTTAGTACATTCTCAATTAACTGCAAAACAATACATATTCAATACATATGTAATCAATGTAAATTTACTGTCCCTGGTATCCTGGTATACACTAAAGAGACACATTCATTACCTAGAAGTGGGAACAAAGAGAGGTGTATGTTATCTAAAGTGACAGCTCTTACCTAAAGAGGGTGATCTTTTGGAGTAAGGGATAGAAGGTTATAATCAGGAAATCTCTGTGAGGTACTGTGTTGGTTGCTTAGTAGTAGATAGAGACAAAAGACATTTCTATAAGAGGATTCTTAAACTCTGTGAGGAAAATTGGTCTGTTATCATGGGTAATTCAGTTAAAGTCCTGGAAAACAAGTACTTATTACTTAATTGTAACTCTTCTGTTAAGATAAGTAATAATATTGATTATAAAGTTAAATAATACTAGAAAAACACACCGGGCTATTTTATATATAAACTATTAGCCAATTGTTCCTTGCTGTATGTGGGGCTTGGTTTTGATGGTGATGGAGTGATGTTGGGGAGGAAGAGGTTGCTGTTAAAGATGATGTTGTTGGTACCCTCAGTAGTTACAAATAGACTTAAACCTCTGATCTTGAATTACATTGGATTGTTACTGAAAATTGTTTCAAAACATTTGTTTTTTGTGTGTGCCTATTTTATTCTATCATTAAGTTCAGATTTAGAAGTCCCCCTAGTGTCTTTATCTAGGCACCCCCACCCTCTCTTCACCTCTATCCACTCCACCACTTTTCTTTGCCCCTCTGTTTTACCTGCCATCTGGAACCACTTCCCTGCCTCTCTGGACTTAATTGACTCTTTTCAAATTGCATCTCCAGCTCCCAGCTTGCCCATCAGCCTTATGACTCCCTAACCTTAAAGAAACAATCGACCTCCTTTCCCTGAGCCTTGCCATTTTCCTCTGTTAAAGTTCTTCTTTTCCTATCCAGCCTCGGTGCTCTTCTCCACTGAAGTGGCTCTTGGCAATGTGCGTGCATTGCTTGTTCCTTTTTTTCAGGCTATATGAGGAAGCGATGTGTATTGTTTCTGATACACATGTGCATGCGTCCAAAGCCACACAGAGTGTGTTTAATTGTGTCGCATCTTATATAACCAGAATGGATCACTCAAGTAAAACCCATTAAGGAAAAATGACTCTCCAATGAGTTAGAATATTGCACTATGGTGGCTTCCTCTTGGTCAGGAAGCAAAGCAGCACTTCCTGGATTCTTAATTGACTTTAAAAGCTCTGAGCTTAATTCACCTAAAAATGTGTGCAAACCTTACAAAAACATTCAGATTCTATTAACAACCCCAGACTTCCTCTTGAACTTTGACATGCAATATTAAATTTAATAATAAAAATTATGAATAAAAATCTACAGAATAAATTTGTCCCTTGTTACTCAAATCAAATGACACAATTAAAGAAGTAAGCTTATATTTATTTATCTTCAATTTGCAATAGAAAATCAGTTTCTTTGAATTTGCCATGGAAATGCACTGTACTTTTAGTTAGGTTTTGTTTATTGTTAGAAAAGAGATTTAAGTAGTACATAGTAGTACTCAGAGAGTAAGTGTATGATATTTATGAAGCTTTAATATGGAAATATTTTAGTCAATATAGGAATTCAATAATTATAATGCAATATCAACTTTAACCCATGAAGAACACACATTAAAGATTCCATAGTCTTAGTAATCTGGGCTACCACAGCAAAGTAGCCCAGACAGAGGCACTTGCAAACATGAGACATTTAAGAGTGCGTCAGGTCTGAGATCAAGGAGACAGGAGGTTTCATGAAGACTCCTTTCTTGGCCAACAGAAGCCCCTTATGTCCTCATGCAGAAAGGGGCCCTGCAGTCCTGTAGAGCTTTCCTTATGAGTCACCACTTCCACCGACAGTCCTCACAATCTCATCACACCTGAAACACCACATCTTCCCCTCAATGCAAAGTGACAATTCGATCCCTGCAAACAAGTGTAGTAAGCATAAAAATACCCATACAGTTGGAAACGGTGTGTGACTGAAAGCATATCATAGATTTGTCTGTGGTTTCAGTGATCTATGAAGAGTGCTCAGTTGTCGGTTCTGTGAGAGCATCTAAGAGCACTGAAATATGACTCTTAAAATGACTGAATGCAGCCTTACAGTCTAAGTTGTTGGAAGCTAAGCCAAGCAATTAACTCCTTAGGAGTGGATCTCAATCTCCTTTCCTCATCAGAGAAGATAAATCGTTCCTGACCAGAATATGAGAAAGCAATGAATCAATACAATTACAGTTCTATTTGTGTTTTCAGGTTTTTTAATAAACCAAAATCTCTTAGGGTTTAGACTTTAGGTTATATTCACACGGATTTGTTTTGATAAACAAGAAAGTCAAGGGAGAAATATGAATACATTTCTTTCATTTATCAATGATTCATGTATCAATTACTAATTGTCAGTCACTATTGCTAGTGACTAGAAATTCCTACACCATCTTGCCAACTTTGAACTAACCATGGTCCACTCAGAATTAAAATATTGATGGATCATCATAGATGAATCCAAAGAAACTGTAACCATTATCTGCCAAGATTTTCAAAAGCTAACACCTCTTTAATTTGGGTTAAGATTTTTAACATCAGTTTGACAAGCAAAATTTTACCACAACACAGTATCCAACAGCTCTTTAGTGATTGCTCAGTTAGTTTCTCTCTGAAACCAGATATTGAATAAACATTCTGGGAAGAGACAGTGAAGTGGTACTTAGCATCCACCAGATTCTTTGATTCTAGTCTTTCTGTGCTCTTACCTAATGTGATGCCTTTTGTCCTATATCTGTGGGTTGCATAGAGAAGGAAATACAATTTTGTTCATTAGGACTGTTCTTTATGCAAGATGGTTACAATCTCACCCGCTGGTACTTGTTTTCTCTGTGATAGAAATCCCACTTTTTCTTCCCCCCTTGTCTTTTGCCATTTGGCTTGTTACAGTATAACACAGAGAGCAGTATCACAAGCTTTTAGCACAGCAAAGTAGCTGCTGTCAGCCTGTGTAATTCCACCTGCGCAGCTCTGGGCTCTGGGTATTCCTGACTGCAGGACTGTCTGTCAAGGGGTCCTGATATCTACCACTTGTGCTCTCTGAGTATAATGAAAATGTTCTTTGTCTGGCTTTAGGTTGCTGTGTGAAGGAGAAACAGTGCATGAAGCCAGATAAAAGGAAAGCAACCAAAGTCAGAAGATATTGTTTTTTAGCTTCAGAGACATCAGAATTCAATCCAGCCATTTAGTACCTTGGTTTTCACTCAAAATTTATGATAGATTTCACCCAAATAAAGGACTGTCCTACAAGACCCTCTGAGACATTGCACCATTATTTGTAATTATTGTTTGAGTGTTTTTTTAAAAAAAAACAAACTGGAGATTTATTTGGACTTGCAAAACTAATTTCAACGAATTTCACTTAATTAATTACATTTGTATTTGTATGGTACCGAAATAATACAGAATGTTTAAACTATAAATAAAGGAACAAAAATGGGTCATGGAAATTAGGCATAATTGATGTTTATAAATTTCAGTAAATGGAAATGATAAGTGTTAGCAGGACAAAGATTATTTTGAGGAGAATTTATATAAACCATTCACATGTACAAAAATAACCTTTCACATGTAAAAAAGAAAAGCTATTTGTCACTTTTGTCATACAGTTGTTATTTACATTGGCTTAGTACACTCAATTTACATGTCAGTGTTAAACTGATAAATAAAAACCATTAGGACCCAGTTTTGTAGGACAAAGTATTGTCTTACAAAAGCAACTTAAGACAGAAAGTATTTTGTTTTGTTTTGGTTTAGTTTTGGTTTTGGTTATGCTTTTTGTATTATTTTGGGCTTCAGGGAAAGTGTAGATTATAGCTTATGAATATGCTCCATCATGACAGAAAGTGTCTGAAAAAGAGTCAGGACAAGTAGCTCACTTGCAATAGTTCCAGAAAAATAAATCTAACCAAGGAAGTAGAAGACTTCTCTAATGAAAACTTAAAACACTGAAAAGATTAAAGAATATATGCAAAAAGACAAAGTACCTCATGTTCACGAATTGACAGAAGTATTCTTTTGAGATGGATTGTTCATTTGAAAACAGAGCTGATTCTGAAGAAAGAAAATCAATCCTAATCAAAAGGAGCAATGATACTGGTATCACAAAACCCGAGTCCAGGTTAAGCTTATGAAGACACTAAAAATAGCACTAAAAATAGAAGAATGATATTGGCACAAAAACAGATGTGTAGACCAATGGAATAGAAGATCCAACACACAAAGAGGCACATACACGCATGCACTTGCACACACACATACACACACACACATGTATGCACACATGCATGTACACACACACACAAATGCATGCATGCACAGACACACACACTTAATTTTTTTTATTGGACATTTTATTTATTTACATTTCAAATGTTATCCTTTTTCCCGGGTTCCCATCCACAACCTCCCTTTCCCCTTCCCTCTTCCCCTGCTTCTATGAGGGTGCTCCCCCACTCACCCACTCCCTCCTCACTGTTCTGGCATTCCCCTATACTGGGGAATCGAGGACAAAAGACCTGTCCTCCCATTGATGCAAGATAAGGTCATTCTCTGCTACATATACAGCTTGGGTCATGGTTCCCTCCACGAGCTTTCTAATTTTTGACAAACATATTTAAAAATCCATATGAGAGAAAAGATAGCCTCTTCTGTAAATGGTTTTGAGACAGTCATTATTCACATTGAAGAATGGAAGTAGGTCCTCCTTCCTCACTCCATATAAAAAGTATCTCAGCATATGTCACATTCTTTAAAGCAAGAATATAATTTTGAAACTACTTCAAACTATCAGAGAAAACCAGATAGTTCTAGGCATGGCCAAGGTCATTCTAGAAGGACTGGGCTAGCTTGGGAAATAAAGGGAAGAACTGAGAAACGTGACTGAGTGAACTTCTAATGTTTCCACAGGAGAAAGTTTCCACAGGATCAGTGCAGTGAACACACAGCTACAGAGTCAGAGAAGCCTTTCTCAGCCAGGTTCTTGATAGGAGATTTAATATCTAGATACAATAAGTAACTCAAAAACGTAAACACCAAATGCATAGGTTATCCATTTGTAAAACAGAAATAAAATGAACAAACAGCTCTCTGAAAAATATATAAAAATATCCAATATATATTCCAAACAATACATAATTCTAAATCATTAGAAAAGTGCAAATTCAGACTACATTGGAACTATAACTGAAGCAAGTCATAATGGCTATCATACAGAACACAAATAAGAAATGCTGGTGAATCTTGTAGGAAAGAGGAACCATTGTACACCACTGCCAGGAATGTAAACTACTGCAGCAACTATAATAGATAACCTGAAAAAACTGGAAATTAAACTGTATGTGTGTGTGTGTGTGTGTATGTGTTTGTGTGTGCGTTCGTGTATGTTAAGTAATAGAACCACCTTATAAGTCATCTTTCTACCTGTACATATATATATACTCAAAGAAATTTAAGTCAGCACGCCAAAGACAGACTTGTACATTTGTGCAATACTTCACTATGCCCATTGGTCAAGCTTTGGAACCAACCTTGATGTACATCAACAAATGAATCGTTAAAGAAAAGGTATTGCTAATATACAATGGAGCTTTATTTAGTTATAAAGAAATAGATTCACACACACCCCCGTGTGTGTGTGTGTGTGTGTGTGTGTGTGTGTGTGTGTGTGTGATAGGTAAGGGCAAGAAGGGGTAAAACAAAACAAAAAACATATTCGTTTTTTAATATTGTTTTTGTCTTGTTACAGCCTTGCTGTGTAATCTATGAAGGCTTCCAAGTCTGCAGCTCAGACTGACTTCAGACTCATCCTCCTATTCAGCCTTTCAATTGCTGGGTTTCCAAGTGTGTGTGAGCCACTAGACTAGGCTAGCATTATTGTTTTGGCTTTTATTTATCCTTGGCGGTATCAATATAAACTATTAAAACTCTTATCACATTTTATGATGTAGTTTCATTCCCAGTAAATTAAATTTAATACTTCAAACCATCATTTTATTTTTGAGACCAAAATGATTCCCTTTTAAAGGAAAAACTAATAAATTTGCAGAGAACTAAATAGGTCATCACTTTTTTTATAGAGTTCTATATTTAATCTTAAATTTATACATATAAAGTAGTTATTGCTAATGAAAACATTATTTGCTCAGATAATTCACCCACTTTTTTTTTTTTGATAATTACTTTATTTACATTTCAAATGTTTTCCCCTTTGGAAACTCCCTATTCCATCCTCCCTCCCCCTGCCTCTATGAGGGTGCTCCCCCACCCACCCACCCACTCCTGTCTTCCCTCCCTAGAATTCCCCTACACTGGGGCATTTAACACCCTCAGGTCCAAGGGCCTCTCCTCCCACTGATGTCCAACAAGGTCCTCCTTTTCCACATATGTGACCAGCACCATGGGTCTCTACATGTGTATTCTTTGGTTGGTGGTCCAGTATCCAGGTGCAAGGGGGGGATCAGGCCAGTTGACACTGTTGCTCCCTCCATGGGGCTGCAAACCCCCTCAGCTCCTTCAGTCCCTTCTCCAACTCCTCCATCCAGGACCCCATGCTCAGTCCAATTGTTGGCTACAAGCATCTGCCTCTGTATTTGTCAGGCTCTGGCAGGGCCTCTCAGGAGACAGCTTATCATGCTTCCATCAGCAAGCACTTCTCAGCACCCACAATAATGTCCGATGGCTGTATATGGAATGTATTCCCAGGTGTTGCAGTCTCTGGATGGCCTTTCCTTCAGTCTCTGTTTCACACTTGGTCTCCATATTTCCTTCTGCGAGTATTTTGTTCACCCTTTTAAGAAACACTGAAGCATCCACATTTTGGTCTTCCTTCTTCTTTGCCCATGTTTTAATAAGATTTTATTGTATATTATAAAAGGTATTTGTATATGTCAAAGAAATTATAAAAATTCATTTTCAGATAAGTGCAATATTTTGTCCCTGCTTGGGTTATTATTTTTTTCAGTTATGTTAGTATAATTGTCTTTCACTGAGGAAGAAAAAAATTTAATGAAACAAAATTTATCAATTTCTATTTGTCATGGAATATTGTTTTTGTTTGTTTATTTGTTTGAGGTTTCTGAACAGATACCCTGACAATGAAGACAAATAGATGTCAATAAACATGAAAAATCATATGTCCTTGGGAATATTCAAAATAAAACAGAAGATACCACTATGTGGCTGAGAGTGGCTAAATAATGGAACATTAACATCAAGAATATGTTCAGATCTAGAAGGCATAGAAACCCTTATTTACTGCCAGAAGAGAAATGCATATCAGTACAGCCTTTTTTTTTTTTTTTTAAATATGTTTGGTAGTTACATAGGAACACATTGTCTTACCACAATGTCTGGTTTTGTATTCACACCCATTTAATGCATGCTCAGCAAAACCTTAGTGTAAATGACTGTGATGACTTCATGCAAAACTAGAAGCAGCTAATGTGTCCTCTCCTGCCTGGTTGGATATACACACTGTGGTCTGTCCACAAAATGGACAAACTATCAAATTACAGAAAATGTGAAACTTTTAACACACTGTGTTAATTACCACACACCAGTCTAAAAGAGCCATTGTATGATTCACTAGAAATGCAAGACAATAGAGAAAATAAAATGGTCGGCAGGTGCAAGGCACTGGGGATGGGAGTTTCCACATAAGGGACTTTTAGGGAAGCAAAATTAGTTGGTAGGAAAGATAATGAGTATGAGATTGATACTTGAGCAAACACACAGAAATATATATAACAAAATGATGGAGCTTTCCTGGGTATATTGCACCTTATCAGTATTTATGTCTTGATATAGACTAATCATTTTTAAATGATTCATTTATTCTTATTCTATGCGAATTTGTGTTTTGCCAGCATGTAGGTATATCCCCTAGAACTGGAGTTGCAGACAGTTATGAGCTGCCATGTGGGTGCTGGGAATTAAACCCTGGTCCTCTGAAGAGCAGCCAGTGCTCTTAACCACTAAGCCCTCTCTCCAACTCCCCATGACTGGTCATTTGTACTGTACATTCCACAGGAAATTCGATATTGATGAGAGGAAACCACTGAAGGAGTTTGTACAGAGCACAACATGCATATATTTTTTTTTCTGCTCCCTACTCAGCTCTCTGCAAGCCTGAATGAAATCACACCAATTCACTTAGAAATTTGATCTTTCAATTTTACTGGTGTTATTTTAAGAAATTAACTGATATTTTAAATTCTTACTGAAATTCTGAATAAATGTGTAGGAAAATATCCCCTAGGCTTTTAGATGTCAAAGCTCAATAAAAAAGAACAAAATCAAACAGAACTCATAAGAGACAGTGGAAGTTAAGAAAGAAACAAGAAGGTGCCTTATCTTAATCTAATAGTTCAACACTTCATAAAAGAAATAATTTGGATATCTGTCAAAGCTTAGTATATGGTCTGTACTGTGAAGATAAAGCAACCAACCAACAAAAGCAGGCACTGAGCTGATGGAGTAATGCTGGTTACTTCAGTGGAGTGTGGTATGGGTACAGCATTCCCTAAGAGTGCCTAGGTGTACAAATGTTACTTATGTGTTACAGAAGGGCTGAGCCAAGAAGGGCCTATGATCTTCCCTGAGTCTGAGAGTGTACATGTCTTGTTTAAGAAAAAAAAAAAAAAAGACACCAGTTCTGAAAATATCTCTTACAGAATACTCTCATTTAAAATTAATTTTTAAAAATATGCATGTGTATGTATGTGAGTCTAGATGAGACTCTGGGCTCTACATAGCATAGATGAATGACATCAGTGTCAAAAAGAAAGTATCCAATCCCTTGAACTGAGTTACCGGCATAGGTGTGTGGGTTCATTTCTGGGTCTTCAGTACTATTCCATTGATCTACTTGCCTGTCACTGTACCATGCAGTTTTTATCACTACTGCTCTGAAGTACAGCTTGAGGTCAGGGATGCTAATTCTCCCAGAAGTTCTTTTATTGTTGAGAACAGTTTTTGCTATCCTGGATTTTTTGTTATTCCAAATGAATTTGAGGATTGCTCTTTCAAAGTCTATGAAGAATTGAGTTGGGATTTTGATGGGGATAGCATTGAATTTGTAGATTGATTTTGGCAAGATGGGCATTTTAACTATATTAATCCTGCCAATCCATGAGCGTGGGAGGCCTTTGCATCTTCTGAGGTCTTCTTCGATTTCTTTCTTCAGGGACTTGAAGTTCTTGTCATACAGATCTTTCACTGGATGGTTAGAGTCACACCAAGATACTTTATATTGTTTGTGACTATTGTGAAGGGTGTCATTTCCCTAATTTCTTTCTCAGTCTATTTATCCTTCAAATATAGGAAGGATACTGATTTGTTTGAGTTAATTTTATATCTGGCCACTTTGCTGAAGTTGTTTATCAGCTGTAACAGTTCTCTGGTGGAGTTTTTCGGGTCACTTAAGTATACCATCATATCATCTGCAAATAGTGATATTTTGATTTCTTCCTTCCTAATCTTTATCCCTTTGACCTCCCTTTGTTGTCTAATTGCTCTGGCTAGAACTTCAAGTACTATATTGAATAGATAGGGAGAGAGTGAACAGCCTTGTCTAGTCCCTGATTTTAATGGGAATGCTTCGAGTTTCTCTCCATTTAGTTTGCTGTTGGCTGCTGGCTTGCTGTATATTGCTTTTGCTATGTTTAGGTGTGGGACTTTTCATTCCTGATCTTTTCAAGACTTTTATCATGAAGGAATGTTTAATTTTGTCAAAAGTTTTTTAGCATCTAATGAAATGGCCATGTGGTTTTTTTCTTTGAGTTTGTTTATGTAATGGATTACATTGATGGATTTCTGGGTATTGAACCATCCCTGCATCCCTGGGATGAAGCCTACTTGATCATAATGAATGATTGTTTTGATGTGTTCTTGAACTCGGTTTGCAAGAACTTTATTGAGTATTTTTGCATTGATATTCATAAGGGAAATTGGTCTGTAGTTTTCTTTTTTGTTGGGTGTTTGAGAGGTTTTGATATCAGTGTAACTGTGAGCTCATAGAATGAATTAGGTAGTGTTCCTGCTGTTTCTATTTTGTGGAATAGTTTGAAGAGTATTGGTATTAGGTCTTTTTTGAAGGTCCAATGGAATTCTGCACTAAACCCATCTGGTCCTGGGCTTTTTTTGGTTGGGAGACTTTTAATGACTGCTTCTATTTCTTTAGGGTTATGGGACTGTTTATACAGTTTATCTGATCCTGACTTAACTTTGGTATTTGGTATCTGTCTAGAAACTTGTCCATTTCATCCAGATTTTACAATTTTTGTCATGTATAGGCTTTTGTAGTAGGATCTGATGATTTTTTGATTTTCCTTAGATTCTGTAGTTATGTCTCCCTTTTCATTTCTGATTTTGTTAATTTGCATACTGTCTCTGTGCCCTCTGATTAGTCTGGCTAAGGGTTTATCTATCTTGTTGATTTTCTCAAAGAACCTGCTCCTGGTTTTGTTGATTCTTTGTATAGTTCTTTTTGTTTCTACCTTGTTGGTTTCAGCCCTGAGTTTGATTATTTCTTGCCTTCTACTCCTCTTGGGTGTATTAGCTTCTTTTTGTTCTAGAGCTTTCAGGTGTGCTGTTAAGCTGCTAGTATATGTTCTCTCCAGTTTCTTTTTGGAGGCACTCAGAGTTATGAGTTTTCCTCTTAACACTGCTTTCATTGTGTCCCATAAGTTTTGGTATGCTGTACTTCCATTTTCATTAAATTCTAGGAAGTCTTTAATTTCTTTCTTTATTTCTTCCTTGACCAAGTTATCATTGAGTAGAGCATTGTTCAGCTTCCGTGTGTGTGTGGGCTTTCTGTTGTTTTTGTTGCCATTGAAGACCAGCCTTAATCCGTAGTGATCTGATAAGAGGCATGGGATTATTTCAATCTTCCTATATCTGTTAAGATTTGTTTTGTGACCAGTTTTATGGTCAATTTTGGAGAAAGTACCATGAGGTGCTGAGAAGAAGGTATATTATTTTGATTTAGAATGAAATGTTCTATAGATATCTTAAATCCATTTGGTCCTTAACTTCTGTTAGTTTCACTGTGTCTCTGTTTAGTTTGTGTTTCCAAGATCTGTCCATTGATGAGAGTAGGATGTTGAAGTCTCCTACTATTATTGTGTGAGGTGCAATGTATCCTTTGGGATTTAGCAAAGCTTCTTTTATGAATGTGGGTGCCCTTGCATTTGGAGCATAGATGTTCAGAATTGAGAGTTCTTCTTGGTAGATTTTTCCTTTGATCAGGATGAAGTGTCCTTCCTTATCGTTTTTGATGACTTCTGGTTGAAAGTTGATATTATCTGATATTAGAATGGCTACTCCTGCCTGTTTCTTGGGACCATTTGCCTGGAAAATTGTTTTCCATCCATTTACTCTGAGGTAGTGTTTGTCTTTAACCCTGAGGTTCATTTCCTGTATGCAGTAAAATGCTGGGTCCTGTTTATGTATTCAGTCTGTTAGTCTATGTCTTTTTTGGGGAAATTGAGTCCATTGATGTTAAGAGATATTAAGGAATAGTGATTGCTGTTTCCTGTTATTTTTGATGTTGTTTATATGTTTGTGTGGCTATTTTTTTTTGGTTTTGTTGAAAGATTGCTTTCTTGCTTTTACTAGGGTGTAGTTTCCCTCTTTATGTTGGGGTTTTCCATCTATTATTCTTTGTATGGCTGGGTTTGTGGAAAGATATTGTGTAAATTTTGTTTTGTCATGGAATATCTTGGTTTCACCATCTATGGTAATTGAGAGTTTTGCTGGGTATAGCAGCCTGGGCTGTTCTCTTAGGGTCTGTATGAGATCTGTCCAGGATCTTCCAGCTTTCATAGTCTCTGGTGAGAAGTCTGGTGTAATTCTGATAGGTCTGTATTTGTATGTTACTTGACCCTTTTCCCTTACTGCTTTTAATATTCTTTCCTTGTTTTATGCATTTGGTGTTTTGACTACAATGTGACAGGAGGAATTTCTTTTCTGGTCCAATCTATTTGGAGTTCGACAGGCTTCTTGAATGTTTATGTTCATCTCTTTCTGTAGGTTAGGGTAGTTTTTGTCTATGATTTTGTTGAAGATATTTACTGGCCCTTTTTGTTGGGAATCTCACTCTCTTCTATACCTACTATCCTTAGGTTTGGTCTTCTCATTGTGTCCTGGATGTCCTGAATGTTTTTGGTTAGGAGCTTTTTGCATTTTGCATTTTCTTTGACTGTTATGTCAATGTTTTCTATGGTATCTTCTGCACCTGAGATTCTCCCTTGTATCTCTTGTATTCTGTTGGTGATGCTTGCCCCTACGATGTCTGATCTCTTTCCTAGAGTTTCTATTTCCAGGGTTGTCTGCCTTTGTGATTTCTTTATTGTTTCTATTTCCATTTTTTTGATTCTGGATGGTTTTATTCATTTCCTTTGCCTGTTCGGTTGTGTTTTCCTGTATTTCCTCTTTAAGGGCTTCTAGCTATTTACTTGTTTTCTCTCGTATTTCTTTAAGGGAGTTATTTATTTCCTTCTTAAAGTATTCTATCATCATCATGAGAAGTGATTTTAAGTCTGATTCTTCCTATTCTGGTGTTTTGGGGATCCAGGGCTTGTTGTAGTGGAAGAACTGGGTTCTGATTATGCCAAGTTACCTTAGTTTCTGTTCCTTATATTCTTGCCCTTGCCTTTTGCCATCTGGTTATCTCTGGTGTTAGCTGGTCTTGCTCTCTTTGACTGTGGCTTGTCCGTCCTGCAAGCCTTTGCATCAGTACTTCTTGTAAACCAGCTCTCTCTGAGAGGAATTTGAATTTGGAGAGCTGTGGTACAGGGTCAGCTCTGGAGTGCCTACAGAAACTAGAAGGATCCTGTCCCCAGCTCTTCCTTGGTTCCTGTGTCCTGATGGCTCTGCAAGGGTCCCTCTTGCTTGAGGAATTTGAACAGAAGTGGTGGTCGTCCTGTGCTTAAAGGTGTGTCGGCCCTCCTGGGAGACCAGCTCTCTCCTGGCACTGAGTATGGAGCCCTGTGTCACAGAATCAGCTCCCTGGCCTCAGAAGGAAACCAGAAGGTCACTCCTCTGTGTCTGTGTCCTGAGGGTTCAGAAAGGGTTTCTCTGAGCAGAGGTGCTAACCTTACTCCTGATCATAGGCTTGTCCACACTCCTGGGAGGATAGCTCTTTCCCTGCGATATTTGGGTATAGAGCCACTTGGTACCAACCTCAGGCATAAACCAGAAGGCTCCTGTTCCAAGCTGTTCCTCTGTCCCAGGGTTCTGCAGATTCCAGACAGGTTCTTACTTCTACACACTGGCTTGTCCACACTCCCTGGATGCTAGCCTTCCCCTTGTGCTATTTAATTATGGAGCTCTGTGGTATAGACTAGGGATCCCAGCCCCATAAGGAGACCAGAAGGCTGCAGTCCCAGGTTGCTTTTAGGTCCCTGTGTCCTGGAGGTTCCGGGCAGGTCCCTCTGAACAGAGGTATTGGCCTTACCCCCGATCACAGGCTTGTCCACACTTCTGCTATGGGTAAGGAGCAGAGTGGCACTGACCACAGGTGTAAACCAGAAGCCGTATCCATTTTCTTATGCACACAACAAATACTTTGTCTATATGTCACAAGTATATATTGTATTTTTATATGGTGCTCAATATATATGAATATAAAGGATTCCTTCTTATATGAATTTACTCTAGACACCAAATGATAAATTTATTATTTATCAAAAGATTATTCTCATAGAAGAAAGGCTTAGAAATACTTTGCATGATTTCTAAGCATCAAATATTCTTAGTATACACTAGATAAACTTTATGGAATTTGGATAAAATCAAGTTGTAATGATTCCCAGTTGCATTTTGTATGCACATTCTTACATCTTAGGCCACCTTTCTGGATCAAACTGTAGAATTTTTAATTAAATTTTAGTAGCTAGTTTGCAGAAAATCTGTACTGCTTCGATCATTAGGTTTATAATTTAAAAGTACAAATAATCAAAATCTCTCATCCTTTCCTCCAATCTATGACTGGGAAATTTTTCTAGGCTTCCTCTATTTTTAGTTAAAACTGTATTTTAATTTCTTTGTATGAATTGAAAAACTGTTTTAAAAAATCATGTTTTTTTTTTCTTTTTTTTATAATGCTTAATACCAAAAAGATAAAAGACTTGTAGACTCTATAGACTCTGCTTCAGCTTCTTTGCATGACTTGCTCACGTTTGTATCTGAAACTACTGAAAATGAATCCATAAGGTACAATGCATCTAAGATTCAGGAGAGAACCCCTTTCTCCAACTGGTCTGGAATTCACAAAACATCTTAAGAAGTATGATAAATACAGAAACATCCTTTGATCCCCTGACTATATCTTAAGTGTAATGTGATGAAGATGGTACAGTCAGCAAGAGGCTCAAAAATGTTTAATGCATGAAGCTTTTTCTTTTAGATATTCTTGGGCACTATCTTATAGAAATCACATACTAATCAACAAAAATAAAATTAATAAGTAGTCACTGACAAAGATATCTAAGTAATGTACTAACTGCCAAGAATTAAGATATCAGAGAAAGTTCTTTGTTCCAGTTTCAGTTATAATTTTATAACATCTCCTGACTAGTCTGTAATATGTCTAATTTAGACTTACAATAATCTAAATCAAAGACAGGGGTGATGAAATCCAGAGTTTTCTCTCCTTTTTGGGAGTGGCTGACTGGGGAATGTATTTCAGCATTCTTTTTGTATATTCCTAAATTTTAAATCTTTAACATGTTCTATCTTGCTCTGAGAAATTATTTCATGAGTAAATTCTAAGATATATTTGCCTTAACTTCATTTTGCATTTTACTGTGGAAATCAACATGTTTAATTTGTATCTGTAAAGCATAAAGCCCACATACTGTCTTCAAATTACATACTATTAAACGTTTTCTGTATCTAACATATTAATAGAAGATTTAGGATTACACAAATGATTTCTAATACATAATATATGATTAGCCATATGTATCTATCTGCCCACATTTTATGTTACCTCCATTAAAGGTAATAGGTAGTTTTAACAACATTTTTAGTATTAGAAATGCAGGACTTTTTTTTTTAAATAAAGAATTTTGGAGATAACATTTCATGTTTGTATTAGATTAAAAATAAAGGATTAAAAATAATGAGCCATGCTTTACAGAATGATTAGCACAGGGAATAAGTTTAAAGAAAAAAAAAAACTTGAAAATGATAAAAGGATATTTTCTTTGGCTACAGTATTCCTGATAGTCTTTCATCCTCGATGTAACAGAATAATAGAAAATTGCATGAAGATATTCTTATTCAGCTTTTAGCTATTGGTCCTTTGATCTCTGGAGTGCGTATTAAATTTTCCAATTTAAAATGCTAAATAACTTATAGAAAATAGCACCGGCCATGCACACTGAATATTACTTCTGAAGACTGACTGTATTTCAAAAGATGCTTTTTCATTCAAAGCAAGTGTGTACACTAAAAATATGTATTTAATTGAATTTTTAATTTAATCAACTCAAAAGTATGATTTAGTGTTCATGAAAGAAAAGATTAAACATGAATAGGGAGAGGAGGTCCCCATCTTGCCTTGCTGGTACCTTTCAGATTTCACCTGAAGGGGCCACCTTCTAGTTTTCTGAACAATGCTTTCCACAAGGTTATTAAATCCCATGGACAACAAAATAATAGGCCAGTGGATTTCACTTAGGACTTTCTTTAGCTCATTAAGTCTTGGGGTTTTCTTATGGAAAGTCAAACATGCTGTATTTTTCTTACAATTAGGCAGTAGGTATATTGAGTTTGATTTTGATTTTAAAAAGGACTACTACATATATCGAGTTGTAATTTTGACTATAAAATCTTTTTTTTTCGTAAAGGAGAGAACCAAAAATCTTGTCTAAATGCTGGAAAGTTGCCATGCAGACAGTCAGGGATGCAAACTAAATGCACACATGCACACATAGAAAAGAGTATTCAAAGGTATCCGCTACACAGACACAAACTTTATGGTCCATCTGGGGGGAAAACATTATTTAAGCTAAAATCATAAAATCTTTCATATGTCTGTTTGAGTTGTATGATGTAATATTGCCTTTTATTTTGAAAAGCCAATGTTTGAGTTCCGGAGGTAGTTACGTAAACTTTCATAACTTCTTTTAATAATCAACTCGTCTAAGGTAAATATTGGCAAGGAATGAAATGAGAAATATCTTTTCTTTAGATAAGGAACAAATACTGTACTGCAACTGGTTTTGCCATCTTTACATGCTGTCACTTAAACACAGAATAAATGATTCTGATACCATCAAGGGAGAGAGAAACAAGTATAATTTATTTACACGCTAGCATCAAACTGTTCTATTGCAAAATCAATTAGATTCTAATGAAACCACTCAGCATCGGCCAGGTAGAAAGTCCAGCTGCCAGGGAGACACAGTGTCAGAAACTATCGGTGAAGAACAAGCAATGGATGAAATGTTAGTAGGAAAACAAGCTTTCCCCCTATCTTCAACTATGCAAACAGCAGTAATTTCTAAAGCAACTCTACTGATAGTGACTGAGAAGCAGAGCTGATAGCTTCCCTGTCCATGCAGCAAGCTTCAAAGTTGGTTGATTATGGATAATCACTCCATTCATGAGCTAATGTTGACTCCTTTGGATTTGTATTTAACCTTATCTTAGAAAATGTATAATTATCAAATAATATAATCACACACACACTTCAAACACTAAATTCTTTTGTTGCAATTGGATGAAATAGCTACACTATCAACAACCATTTCAAAGTTACCACAACAACCTTTGGTGATTGATAAAGACTAGTCATTGTAAGTATGCAGTGTGTTAAAAAACCAAAGATTAAGTTATCAGTTCAGATATGCTGTGGTCACATACAGGTGAGAAAAAAAAAAAAAGAGTCCGGAACAAGATGTGTTTGTAGTCATGATACTTAACAACTTTTTATTATTAAAAAACATCAGAGAAATCAACTAACCTATCAAAAATGTAAATGCAATGGATACTGAGAACTTAAAAATGACTGAATTGTAGAAATGACAAGAAGGGTATATTTTGTGAACATACACTTTAGGCATCTCATTTTAAAGGTGATATGACCCAAACCTTAAGTCACATTGTGTATTTTTGCTTGAATGATACAGCCAAGGTGAGGACTGTGTCCTCTGAGTCTAGAGTAGTATTCTTTATTTCCCTTCTGTCTTTTGGGAATTTATTATCCTTGTATTCATTGTTTTTACTTCGCGGAAGAGTGACACACTCAAAACAACTCTACTCAGTGCCTGGTACCTTATTCTACATTTTACTAGTGGTCTAAAAATGCTAATTACTTGCTAGACCAGCTCTAACCCAGCCCATCTCTGCTTCTCATTACCTGTTTTTTCAAAGCTGTTCATTTTAATGCTCTTTTTAGATATATTTTCCGTATTTTCCAAAATCAGAGAAGTAAAAACCTTAGCAAGTGTATCACCTCATATTACTTGAAGCTCATTGCACTTGGAGTGCAATGGGTTAGCTAAGGCTTCCACAGCATCTTTGGTCCAGTGGGACTTGGAGACTAGAGTTGCATATACTCACTGGGTAGCATAAAAGAGAATAGGCTACTTTATTTTTAGCTGCAGCAAAAGGGTTGATGCTGCAGAAATAAATGCTACACTTTTCAAATAGAAAAGAATTTAAAAGCATGTCTTTTAAATGCAGCAAAACAAATATTTAGTTATTCATCATGGGGTAGAAACTTCTGACTCTAGCAATTTCTGGAGTAATTTAAAGATATCTTTGAGAAGCCATTGTTAGTAATGTTCAGGAATGTTTCAGAACTACCTCAGAAGAGTTAGGGTAGGAAGATGTCTTTCTCCTCTGTCTCTCTCTCAAAACCATAAAGGTAAGTTCCAGAGGTCAAGTCAGTAATGTAACACTTGTCTCTGGAAGAAATGAGTAAACTGTTTCTATAACTGAGAATTTTGATATTTCCATTTATTCATGATAATTTATAGCAGCGTGAGGGGTTGACCTTCTATGTACTAGCCAAGCACTCTCAGACTGAGACACCATCCAAGTCTCTTTTTCTTTGTATTTGTGATAATTGACCTTATAGATATAAGAAATGGTGTAAGGTGTATAAAGTTTCATTTCAGCAAAGCAAATGTCCAAGTACTTTGGGACATTGCTTTTCTTTATAAAAACATAATCAAAATGTGATTGATATATTTGAACTTGGACAGCTTGGAGTGTTCATTGCCATTTAGTATTAACTAACCATGATAACTTAGTAACCGAGCATAAGACAGTGCCGTGTCTTTGTCACCATTTTATTTAGTGATTTTCAATGACATAGATGAAAGTATAGCACATCATAATTTATTAAAATCTAGAAATTCACAGAATTTAAATCTAATGTCCTTCAGAGTCTTGAAAATATAATTTAAAAAATTGCTAATAATTAAAATATTGGCATGAGTGAATATTTAAAAATAGCTAATAATTTGGTTTAATATTCTGGTGTACATGGGCTATATAAACATATATGAAAAGAAATAAAACAAGAGCATTACCAACTATGAAGTTTTCACATCTAGGCTATAAATGGTTAACTTAAAAATGGTCTAGTGTCCAGTAGAGCAAGAGTTAAATGTAAGTTAATGTATTGCATCTACTGTTATTGTTCCACGCATCAGAAGATATAAAAGAAAATCATTTTAGGGGGAGGAACGCATATGATACATGAAGCAGTTTGTGAGTGATTTGCATTTAAACCTCATTGAGTTTTAAGTAGAAAATAATTAAAATACAGAATAATTTAAATGATTTAACATCAAATATCAAATAAATGATACAGAGAAAGAATATGATATCTATCTTTTGAAAGTTTTAAGTAAGGAATAAAGGCTTATCAGTTATGAATGATGTAGAATGAATCAGTAAGTTGATTCATTCAAAACAATAAGCCTGTCAGTGATGGTGCAGGACTTTATTCCCAGCACACTGAAGGCCAAGGCAGGTGGATCTCTGACTTAGAGGCTTACTTGGTCTATAGAATGAGTTCCAGGACAGCCAGGGCCACACAGAGAAACCCTGTCTTGAAAAACCAAATAAACGATAGTCAAAATGAATTCTGTCAAGTTTCTGATTCACACATGTTGATTTGATGGTTTGAAAATCTACTTCTCAAACTTAATGTGCTAATTTCCTGTTTATTTATTCCTCTGTCAGCCCCTCTTTTACACAACTACAGTTGTAGAATGACAAAGCCAGTCAATCATTTTTCAAACTACCTACATGATGATGTTTTTGAGTGAGGTACAAAACCAGCTGTTACATTCTCATGTGATTTTGCCTGATTGAATTGGGGGGTGTTTTTGTTACCAGTTCCTTTTAGTTATATCCAGAGGGAAGTCATATGGTAAGAGGTATGCTCCTCCCTAGGAATGATATTGACAATTGGAAGTGCATCATGTTTTTTCTTCCTCAAATGTTGCTAACTGTTTTGCCATAATATAAACTTCTGTGAATGATTCTCAAGACATCTTGGAAATACTGTCAAGGAACCTCATTGAGTCTTATGAATCATAAGTAAAACCAAAAATCTTGTTTGTAACTTCTCTTTAATGTCTATTTATTTATTTGGCAATTTGAGGACAATTTTACTGTAGTTTCATGACAAAACAGACAAATGAATGGACAGAGCAGGAAAGCTGTAATCTCTACACCCACTTACAGAAGGAAAACAGAGAATAGAAGGTGGGCGTGAGTATAGCATTTTTTGTGTTAGACTGGCATGACAGTTAGGCACATAATAACAGGCAGCTGAATGGGAGACATAGTGGGGAGATTTAGAGAAAGAAAGGAAGACCAACCAGGAAAAGACCAACCATCTTGGATCTTAGCAACATCCAAAAGAAAGAGGCAGGGAAGAAGACAAAGAAGTTACAGCCTTCTCAGCCAGAGTCAGAAAAGCAGCCACAGTATCTTGAAGGGACTATGCATCGAAAAAGTATTTCTGGGAACGAAAACTACATTATCTCATTGAAGGCACAATTATTCCAACTATCTCTTTACCCTGGCTTAAAGGAAACCCCACTTCATAGGTGTGGTGTCACATTCTTGAGGGTGATCACCCCCTTACCCAGGATATGGACCCACTCAGCTTACGGGAACATGTATACATAATTAAAGTTTATTTGAAAGTTTGACTTCTTCCCACATTCTATGTAGATATCACATAGTAGTAAAAAGGGAAAGATTGGTATGATTTACATTCTGTGTGCATAATAATCAAATTTGGAGCCTAAGAAACTAAGGTTTCTAAAGAGATTGAAAGAGACACTCTCTAGTCCCTTGCAGTCAAAGGTCAGTTAAGTCTCAGGAGATTATGGTTCCCTTTCAAAATATCCTGCACATCATCAAACCTTATTCTTTTGTTCAGAGGGCCCATCAGGTCTCTAACAGGTGGACTCTAAGCTCTGTCAATTTCTACGATGAAAAGAATCAACACAGACAAAATTTCCCCAATGCTTTTAAGATAATCCATTGGGGGGGGGGAGAGAGAGGGAGGGAGAGAGAGAGAGAGAGAGAGAGAGAGAGAGAGAGAGAGAGAACTTGATTTATTCTTTAAAGATGGAACAACTCCTAAAAGAGAGACTCAAGGATCCAGAATTTCTATTCATGCCTAAATGACCCCTGAGCACCAAATCACCTATTGGCCTTGATAATAAAAAAGAAAATGGTTGGGATGGTGAGCTGACCCTGTGATGATGAGTGTTAACTGCATGTTTACAGACATATGAGATGTTATTTAGATGATTATATGATTTATTTTGTGATATAAAACCTGCCCTGACAATAGAATATCATAATATTACCTCAGTTTCAATATTGCAACCATATATCCTCAATCAAGAGAGACAGATGTGTTATAATTTTAATTGTGATTAAATTTCTTCTTCTTCTTCTTCTTCTTCTTCTTCTTCTTCTTCTTCTTCTTCTTCTTCTTCTTCTTCTTCTTCTTCTTCCTCTTCCTCCTCCTCCTCCTTCTCATCCTCTCTCTCTCTCTCTCTCTCTCTCTTTCTCTCTCTCTTTCTCTCTCTCTGTCTAGAATTCATCTGGGATGGAGATCAAAAAATGATTCTAATCACTTCAGATGCTCTCAAAATTTCTGAGAGCAGATCCTGCATTCATTACTCTTCAGTATGTGTTTGAAAGGCAAAAGTAAAACGTGAAAAGGAGCCCAGGAGGTGGTGCCCTTGAGAGCCCATCAAAAGATTCTAATAGACATTGAGTTAAACATTAAATAAACATATCCTGTCTTCTAGCTCCTTCTGGATCTCTGCCTTGATATTAAGTCTTACCTTTGATTTTCCCTGGGGTCTATTCCAAAGTGAAACTCAAAGATTTCCTTTCCTCTGTACACCTAGCAATGGTACAAATAAAACATTTAATGCACATTTGAAGTTTTATAGACAGGTTCAATGGAGGTGTACCCCAATGTCACACCCAATACTGCCATTGTCTCAACTGTGGAATTGTATTTTAGAGTTACCTCTTCAGTGAAGAAAATGGTGAAATAATGAGGACAGGAAATAGAAATTGGCCACAGTTTAAGGTAAACAAATCTCAGAGAAAAGCGACCAGTTTCTTCCAAAAAACAAAACAAAACAAAACAACAACAACAAAAAAACACTGTTATTTTATTTATTAACTTTACACCTCAACCAAAGTTTTACCTCTCTCCTGTCCTCCAAGTTTTTGCTCCACACCTCCTCTCCCTGCCCCTTCATCTTCTCCTCTTCTATTTCTCTTCAGAAAAGGAGAGGCCTCCTATGAATATCAACCAGCCTTCACATATCATGTTGTAGTAAGGTTAGGCATATTTCCTATTGCTAGACAAGGCAGCCCAGGAGGGGGAAAGAATCCTAGAGGCAGACAACAGAGTCAACGACAGCCCCTGCCCCTGCTGTTAGGAGTCCCATATAAAGACCAAGCTACCCAACTGTTAGGTTCAAGGGGCCTAAGTCAGTCTTGTGCATGCTCCCTGGTTGGCAATTCAGTCTCTGTGAGAACTTATGAGCTCAAGTTTGTTGACTCTAAGTTTTCTTGTGGTGTCTTTCGCTCTTTCTTGGCTAAATGCTAGATATGTCCTTGGTGTTGTTCTCAATGCAAATGAGAAATTCCAGAAATATTTAAGGGCTTTAATCCCTGATATGGTGCCAAAATGAATTTATGATTACTTCTTATGGCTGGGGAATGAAGAGAGGCAGAGGGGGTTAAAAACAAATAAAACAACAGAACAAAAAACTAGAATAGCAGCCAAGAGTAGCAACACTGAAAGGAGAGGTTATACAAATGCTTTTGATTCTGCAGGCAGAAAAGCCAGTAGGGAGCAGTGGTTTCTTACCTCCTCCTACATGAGAAGCCCAATCTACAGGCTATATGTAAAGGCCTTTATATATTAGGGTGGAGACTAAAGCTCCAATCCAGATGTTAATCTTTTTAAGTGAAACAGCCCTCAGACTAGATAGCTAGATTTTCATAGAAAATTGTTTATATTTATTCGGCAGTTTCAGGCCATCTCCAAAATGATTTTAGAGTTAGCAATTTGGCTATATGCCTTTTTTAAAAAGTCATGAATAATTGGCTTCAAAATTGCCAGACATTTCACATTTTCATAAATCTGTAGACCCTAGAGTCTAGGGGCATCATTCAGTGGGCTTATATAGGACTGTATAGTCCATCTCATGAGCTCAATTTCACTCCGTTTATTTATTATTCCTTTTCAATTTTTAGATTATAATTATTTAATTTCCTCAATCCATTCATTTCCTCCCTTCAAACTTCCCATGTTTCCCTTCTTGATCTTTATTTCAAACTCATGGCCTCTGATTTCATTAATTGTTGTTAAATACCTTAATACTTATTATGTACACACTCATACACAAAGACACACACATAGATATACAGACACACACACACACACACACACAGACAGAGAGAGAGAGAGACAGACAGAGAGAGAGAGAGAGATGGGGGGGGTATAGCTTCTCTGTCATATAGAATACACTGTCTAGCAGACAATGTCCTGGTCCTTTGGTTCTTAAGATATTTCTACTCCTCCTTCTGTAATATCTCTGAGCCTTAGGTGATTGGGTTTTATTGAGATATGCCAAGTGAGGGTGGGCACTCATTATCAGTTGTTTACTGCATTTTGAACAGCTGTGATTTTTCTGTAGTAGTCTCGGTCTGCTGTGAAAGAATCTGTGTATATGAATATGACATATTTGTAAGAAGTTCAACTTACCATCAAACTTGGTGGTTTTTTTCCCTATAAATTATAACACACTTTGTAAATAAATGCTGGCTTTTTACTATTTAAGAAAGGTAAAAATAAAGATGACTACATTTTAATTTGAAAAATTATAATCAAAATGCATTCCCAATATAAATATTTGAAAATCAGATATTGCTTATTTGATTTTCAGAGTCCTGAAGTTAGGAACCATGAATTTGTTCATTGTAGACAATCATTCTTAACTAAGCTATATCCATTCACCTTAATCTACTTTTTAATATTTAAGGAGAAATTAATGTTGCTTTATAATAACAAAAGTGAGGTAAATAATAATAAACATAAAATTAAATTAATTAAATATAACTTCAATAATTGCTTCAGGAGAGTATAAATCACATAGGAAAAGTGTGGTCAAGAATTGAAATATGAAAGCAAAATCTCCAGATAGATAATGTTAGAAAAGGAGAAATACATTATATTCGAATCTAGGAACATGTATATAAGTAATGCTCAAATTATAATTGTAAAATACATTTAGAGCAGTACAAGTATATGCTGATGCTTTAAGAAAATCCAGTCTTCTTAAAATCCCAAATAAAAATGTGTCTGATCTCCCTGAACACCTCTGATATCAGGAAAGTCAAGCATCTGATGCTCTGATGGAAGTCCATGCATACTGTGATAAATAACTTCCAAATGTCCATCAAGGAGTTTACTTCTAAAACACTTAACAAATATACACAAACTAATAGCTGTTTATCATTTTACCAGATTTTCTACCAAAGCTCTTCATAGTCATGCATTTATATTATAAATTTTGTCATTGGAAATTTTACAGATGATGAAAATAATAGTGTACACCCCCAGCAAAGCTGAAATCATTGAACTATTGATTCAGTGCCCCTAACTAAAATTATCAAGTATAATGTTAGCCCACAGATCAAAAGTAATGTCTTCTGTCTTTTGCCTATTAGTCTTTGTCATTATGCTTTTAATTTCAAAAGATGTTTTAAGTTAAGTGTATATACTCATTGTTGGCTAGTACCAATACTTCTTAGGTGTCAGTAAATCAAAATATAAAGCATGAAATGTTTAGTATGTACTTTATATGTGTCTTGTCTTAGCCTTTATGTATTTGTCACTTGCTTTCCTCAGTAAGCTATATTGACAAGACTCTACAGGGATGGTGGATAACTCATATAAAGCATTACATTAATATTTTATTTAATGTTGGAACGAACCTTGAATGAGGAAAAGAGACTATTTTAATGGCATATAAGATACAGATGTGTCTATTCTGCCCCAAGCGTACTTGGGAGAGACATAAGCTCATGCTATTTTGGTGTTCTCTAGTCTGGTAGATATAAGAGCTTTTCCAACACATTAAAAATTTATCTCTAATGCAAGGAAGTGTCTTCAGACAATAAACAATAAAGGGAACAGTTTGAGAATTTGCAATTTTAACCCCATTTCCAGATTCATTATTATAAATACTACATAATATCGTATTTTCTACCAGAATAAACATTTACAATAATAAAAACAAAAATTCACATTATCAAGTAATTATCTCATATAGAAAATACTTAATTATGTAAGCAAAGAGACACAGAATTACTTTAAAATGAATATAAATTTTATATACATGTAATTCACTTAAAGTTCCACAAGAATATCCCATTGGAAATAATTGTACAAATATGGAGCAGAAATGTTAAGTCATTTGGACAGACTTTTAAAAGTAAATAGAATTGAAAATATTTTAACAAAATGTGGTTGACAGAAAATCAAATTTTTCTTTTAAATTAAAATAAATATCAATCTCTTACTTTAAATAAAAATGCCCTCCATTTGCAGCTCAGTAATATTTATGGTGCAAGGTTTTTAATCAAAACAGAAGTGCAATATAAGCTAATATTGTCCTTATGATCACCTACATCATATCAGTATAAGTAAAATTTTATTATGGATCCCTTAATTACATAATACTTATTATAATCCAGAAAAAATAGAGTAGAAGTACATAATAGTGTATACTTTATTTCACTGCATTACTCGCTGCACATTCACAAGAAAATAATTTTCAGATACTAAGAATAAACAATCTAACAATTTTATGTACTGACTTTAAGTTTATTAAAAAAAATATGGAAATAGAACATTCAAAAGTGAGCACTCTCAAAATGGTTATGGATTAATTTTATATTTCCTCAAGGGTAATTGAGTGACTCCCCTTCTAGAAATTTCTTACCATTATATTTCTATGCTCAGATTTGTTCTGTTGAGATGACTTATTATATACACACATATATTTATGTTTAAGAAGTTTTTTTGAACATATGCTTTTCATTTAAAGCAAGAGCACCTTTCACACAAATCTATACCACCTTTAAATGCTATAAGATATTCTTTAAAATAAATGTTTCAATATTTACTTTTTCTGATTATGAACACATAATTTGTGCTTTAATTTTATTTTTTCATTATAAGAAATAATGTGAAGATATGGACTAGGAAGCTTAACTGAGTGGCATATATTCTTTTTACTTTAGATTCCCAGTGTAACATGAATTTAATTGATAAGAATGCTAATTGAATAGTATAAGAAGATGCCAAGCTTCGTTTTCCAAGACTGAGATTATAGATGATAGAGTGCTCACTGTGCCTTTTCTCATATCATTTTGAATGAGTACAGATGAATCTGAAAGAAAAAAATGTTTGCTTTGCTTTCAATTTTTTTCTATTAATAAAAATGGACTGGACATTTGCTAAACACTCTGTTTCTACACTTAGTTGTCCATTTTATATCTATCATTTTAAATAATTGCTCAGTTACTTATGCTATAGAAAAAAAATATTCCCCTGTTACTTCATTGCTTAGAACAGTGGTTTTCAGCTGTTGGTGATGACCCCTTTGAGGGTCACCTTTTACAAGGGTCTCCAAAGATCATCAGAAAACATAGCCATTTACATTACGATTCACAATTTATGATTGGGGTCACCACACATTAGGAACTATATTAAAATGTTGCAACATTAAGAAGGTTGAGAACCACTGCCTTAGAATATAATACCATTTAATTCCATGCTTAATACCATCATATGTTCAAATTGTTTTTACAAAATCAGCTAATCAGGGAAGAACTTTTGCATAGATTTTAAACATCAAGTCAGTGGTAACTGTCACTTTAACACTAGTTAACAACTGTTGTCTACCACATTGCTTGCCCAACTGAACATACAGGCAACCATAAAGAATCAATGCCAATTACATTGTTTGAACTTATCAATTCATTATTCTGGTTTTCTCCGTTTTTGACTCATGCTCCTCTTCTGTCCCAGCATCTCTCAAGGATTCAAAACTGCATTTAAGTTCCACATCCCATTCCTCCTCATTCCCCCTGTCTCCAAAAGGATGTCCCCACCTCCACCCCTACCTCTATCCCACCAGCCTTCTAAACTCCCTGGAGCCTCTAGTCTCTTGAGAATTGGATGTATCTTCTCTGACTAAACCCAGACCCGGCAGTCCTCTGCTGCATATGTTCCGGGGCCCCGTGTCAGCTGGCATATGCTACCTGGTCAGTGTTCCAGTATCTGAGAGATCTCTGAGGTCCAGGTTAGTTGAAAATGCTGATCCTCCCATAGGGTCATCCTCCTCCCCAGCCTCTTCCAGCTTTCCCCTAATTCAACCACAAGGGTGTAAATATTTGCATCTGAATCTTTCAGCTGCTTGTTGGGTCTTTAGGAAGGCAGTCATGATAGTTCCCTTTTTGTGAGCACTCCATAGCCTCAGTAATAGTGTCAGGCCTTGGGACCTCCTCTTGAGCTGGATCCCACTTTGGGCCTGTCGCTGGACCTTCTTTTCCTCAGGCTCCTCTCCATTTCCATCCCTTAATTATTTCAGATAGGGACAATTGTGGATCAGAGTCTTGACTGTGGGATGGCAACCCCCTCCCTCACTTTCTGCAGTCTTTCTGCTGGAGGTAGGCTCTACAAGTTCCCTCTCCCTAATGTGGGGCATTTCATCGAAGGTCTCTCTTTTTAAGTCCTGAGAGTCTCTCACCTCCCAGGTCTCTGTTACATTTGGAGGGTTCGGCCAACCTCCTACCAACTGAGTTTGCCTGTTTCCCTTCTTTCTGCTGACCCTCAGGGATTTCAGTCCTTTTCCCCCACCCAATATCCAATCATGTTCCCCTCTCCACCCCATCCCCTTGCCCTCCCAAGTCCCTCCCTCCTTCTTGTGGTTGGTTTCTTCTCCCTCCCAAGTAGGACTGAGGCATCATCACTTGAGCTCTTCAGCTTGCTGAACTTTTTGAGTTCTGTGGGCTGTATCTTAGGTATTTGGCACTTTTTTTATTTTTTATTTATTTGGCTAATATCCACTTATTGGGGAGTACATGTCCCACAACACATATGTGGCCAGCACCATGGGTCCCTCCATGTGTATTCTTTGGTTGGTGATCCAGTCTCTGGGAATATCAGGAGGTCAGGCCAGTGGACACTGGTGCTCCCCCCATGGGGCTGCCAACTCCCTCAGCTCCTTCAGTCCCTTCTCCAACTCCTCCATCTGGAACTTCACACTCAGCTCAATGGTTGCTGTGAAGTGACTCTTGGGTATTCCAAACTTTGGGGTTAATAACCACTTATCAGTGAGTACATACCGTGTTCATTCTTTTGTGACTGAGTTACCTCGCTCAGGACGATATTTTCAAGTTCCATCCATTTGCCTGCAAATTTCATGAAGTCATTGTTTTTAATAGCTGAGTAGTATTCCATTCAACATCTTTAGTCATCAGGGAAATACAAATAAAAACAGTCCTGAGATTCCACCTCACACCAGTCAGAATGGCTAAGATAAAAAACTCAGGTGACAGCAGATGTTGGCGAGGATGTGGAGAAAGAGGAACACTCCTCCATTGCTGGTGGGATTGCAAGCTGATATAACCTCTCTGGAAATCAGTTTGGCAGACTCTCAGAAAAATGAACATAATACTACCTGAGGACCCAGCTATTCTATTCCTGGGCATATACCCAGAAGATGCTCCAACATGTAATAAAGACACATGCTCCACTATGTTCATAGTATCCATATTTTTAATAGCCAGAAACTAGAAACAACCCAGATGTGGGGGAGTGATCTGTGACAGGCAGTCTGGCACCTGGTTGAGCACAGGCTTAAAACTCTGGGAGACCCAGTGGAATCCGAAAGGGACCAGAAACATTATGCCAAGGCTCCCGGGAGGCTTTTGGCTCCAGTTTGGGTCACATACCAATGCCCTCCCTCAGGCCACACAGCCCCAAGCCATCCCCATGTTAATGAGACACCTAGAGGCTTAGTCACACCCCTTCCCAGTTACTATATTTGCCTCGCTTCTCTGAGAGAGGAAGGGGGTATATTTCCATGTATGCCACTCTCCATATGATGAAAATAAACTTCTTAGAATTATGGACTGTCTCTTCATCTGGACCTGCCATGGGAATCGAGGGATCCGGCCCTAGATTAAGGTGCCTAATCTCTTAAGAGTCTAATCTCTCGCCAAGGGAATCCCAGTGCTCCCAGACGGTACTCATTCACTCCAGCTAGCCTGGTGCCCCAAGCCACTGAGATCTGGTCCCGGCAGGAACCCCAGCTGTGTTCCGGCTAGTCCGTCTGTGGCACCCTGAAGCAACTGCAGTACCCCGGGCTAGAGAACCCACAGAGACTGGCTGACATGAGTTCCCTGGAATGGCCACCTCCCCCACCAATGGGCAGGGCCCACAAAGGCTTCCCACAGCACCCAACTGCCCGTCTGACTGTGTGGAAGACACATGGTCACTTCCCGTTTGTCTGCTGTCCCACTCAGAGCTGAAGTGCCCGGGACAGACACATGGGGCTTTGTTCCACCATGCCAGGATTGTTCCAACATCTGTGAAAGCTTAGCTGTCAGTGTTGTCAGAAGTCTGAGAAATAAACAATAATCTAGCAGTTACATTATTTAAAAAATGACAGAGTCCACTGGTCAACAGTTCCCTGGTCTCTGTGGCAACTCGGGCAGAGTCAGTCTGGCTTTCAAGTGCAAAAGAAGAAGACACAGGGCTCTTTCTCTGTGGAATCACCATGGCGGCTGGGACCCTGTACACATACCCTGAAAACTGGAGGGCCTTCAAGGCCCTCATCGCTGCTCAGTACAGCGGGGGGCTGCACCATCCCACTTCCACTTTGGCCAAACCAATTGCACCCCTGAATTTCTCTGAAATTTCCTGCTGGGGTACCAGCATTTGAGGGTGATGATGGATTCTGTGTGTTTGAGAGCAAAGACATCACCTATTATGTAAGCAACGAGGAGCTGCAGGGAAGTACACCAGAGGCAGCAGCTCAGGTGGTGCAATGGGTGAGCTTTGCTGACAGTCACATCGTTCCTCCAGCTAGCACCTGGGTGTTTCCCACCTTGGGCATTATTCACCACAGCAAACAGGCCACTGAAAATGCAAAAGAGGAGGTGAGGCAAATCCTGGGGCTGCTGGACACTCAGCTGAAGAAAACACAGACTTTTCTGGTGGGTGAGCTAGCGACACTGGCTGATATCACAGTTGTCTGCACCCTCTTGTGGCTCTATAAACAGGTCCCTCCCTCCGTCCTCCCTCCCTCTCCTCCTCCTCCTCCTCCTCCTCCTCCTCCTCCTCCTCCTCCTCCTCCTTCTTCTCCTTCTTCTTCTCCTTCTCTCTCTCTCTCTCTCTCTCTCTCTCTCTCTCTCTCTCTCTCTCTCTCTCTCTCTCTCCATGTGTTCCTGGCCAGTTTCCCTCCCCCAGTCTCCACTGTGAGGGTTCCTGTTTAGCTAATGGATCTGCTTCCCACAGCAGCTCAGGCCTGAGCACCTTGCTCCCTTATCTGCAGCTTAACCTGCTGTTTCCTGATGTCTCTGCAGGCCAAGAGGCCAATTCCCCCCCAATCCCCATCCCTCACCACAGGGGCTCCTGTTTTGCTGCAGCTCCAAGCACCTTGCTCCCATCGCACTGGTGACTTTATCCGAGATTTTCTAAGGTCCCTGCAGGCCAAGAGACCAGTTTCTTTTCCCCAGAGCCTTTGTGGTAGCTCCTGCCTGGTTATGGCCTGAGCTTCTCGCTTTCTTCTCTGGTGCTGGCTATTCTATCAAGCCTCTATGTTTCTTCCTTTAAGGTTTTGTTTTGTTTTTTATTTTTTGTTTGTTTGTTTTTGGTTGTTTGTTTTTGTTTTTTCTTTCAAGGTTGGCCTTTCTTCTGCTTTTACATTTAGGCTAAGAAAAAGAAACGGGGAATACCCAGCTGCCAAATGGCAGAGTGGCCCTTTCCCCCCTCCCCTAACCCACCAAAAGCCTGCCAAGACAAAGAAAAAAAACTGAGATTTGTTTCTCCCTAACAGGAATACCTGAAACAGTGTTCTGTGCTTCTCAACATGAAATTTTCTTGCTCTTTTATTTAAATGTTTATTTTCTCCCTAACATTCAAGATATATGTCCAAAATATTCTTCCAACTTGTTTAAGATTTCATTAAGGTTCAAAAGTCTACTCCCACAGTTCAACTCTGTGGATCACCGCTTCTTCAATCCTTAATTAACAACCAGTTTCCTTTTACAGACAAAACTGTTACTGCCAATCCCAAAACTTTTCTTCCTCAGCCATCCAAAGCAGACTTAAAAGATGCCTTCCAGGACCATGATGTGCTCCCAAGCAAACCACCACAGGCTTAACTTGCTATTCACCCTATACAGATATCCTTCTGCTGGGATTCTGCTCCTCTGTGATTCTCCTACAGGCTTATTCCCGCAGAAGCTTGCTGCCACAGATCCATCAGAGACAACGCCATCTCCTAGGACCTGCCTGTGACTACAAAGCTGCCTTCCTCCAGACAGAAGACTCCTGAGACATACTCTGAGATCCAGAGACATGTGCTCAGCCCCACAGAGGACAGACATGAGACTTTCCAGCTACAGATGAACTCTCTTGCCAAAGCCAAATGGCTACTGAACTTGGGGGAAGCTATGTGATAGTAAGGAAACCCTGCTGTCTGTCTAGATCAATCAAATGTTCTAAACTGATGTTACTACCCTCAAACTGTACCACCCATGGAACAATTGATTGACTCGTGATCCCTGGCCTTCCCACCCCACCCTCAACCCTCCTTACCCTCCTGCTTAGTTGTGCTACCTCGTCAACCTGTGCAGTGTTTTGTTTTGTTTTTTATACTGCAACCAAAAGTTTCATTACAAAGAACACCTCTCCCTTAAAAGAGAAAACCGGGGGATCTGTGGAGCAGTCTGTGACAGGCAGTCTGGCACCCAGTTGAACACAGGTTTAAAATTCTGGGAGACCCAGCGGAATCTGCAAGGGACCAGAAACGTTATGCCAAGGCTCCCAGGTGGCTTTTGGCTCCAGTCATGGTCACATACAACCCCCTCCTCAGGTAGAGGCATGGCCACACCCCAGGTAGAGGCATATTTCCATTCATTCTCCTGGCCTTTTTATGATGGAATGATGTTCATGTCTTTGGAGGGCAGGCATAAACAGTTTCTAATGTTGAAACACATCAAAATATATGAAGCAAACTAAAACATTCTGTCATGATGGTATTTTCTGCTACTAAAAATTTTAAACACCAGTTGACATGCTGCTGTGAATGGGGCAATTCTCACAAGGGCTTTACCCCTACAGCTATAGAAAATCAATAGTGTCTGAGACAGAGAGAAACTGTTCTCCAGAGACTTGCCTCTTAGTGGTAGGTAGTCCAATCCTAAGATATCAGACTTAAATAGACAGGAGTAACACCAAGTGGGCTCAGAATTTGTATTTATAAACTTATATACATAAATGTATATGTAACATTTATAATTAAAAAATAAGATGCCATGAATTTCATAAAGAATGGGAGAAGAATGGAGGGATTAGACAGGGTACACGGGAGTGGGATAATGACAAAACACAATATTCATATATGAATTTATAATGAAAATGAATTTATCAAAACATTTTTAAGCTCTCTCCTTTGCTTCTTCTGCTCCTTCCCTTCCTACTTCTATTCTTCCCTCCTGCAGTATACATATGTGTGTGTGCATGTGTGCAGTCATGTGACTGTTTATGTGTCTGTGTGTGCACTATCATGTGCAAGTTGAGGTCTAAGTATAACTTGGTGGATTTAGGTCTCTTTCCACCATTTGGAACCTGGTGATGGCTTATGTCATTGGCCTTAGAGTCAATCACTTAACTAGTTTAATTCTATTTTATTAAAACAGTACTTTATGCTTATATCTTATGTGGGAAACAGCACATAAGTATTTTTATAGAGGCACATGTAACTCATACATATGACAAAATATTTTTCAGCAAAAATAGACAAAAATGATGAAACTATATAGCAAGAATTGGCTATATTGAAATAACTAGAATTAAATGATAACATTGCATAATTCCACTTAAATGATGTTGAAAATATACTTTATAAAATACAACAAAGAGGCAGGTTCTCTTACATCGACCGCCTAAGAATCGCACTGTAAGAAGCAACACCTCTTCCTCGCCTCCGCCATCCGCCCGCAAGCGGTGAAGCATGCGTGAGTGCATCTCCATCCACGTTGGCCAGACTGGTGTCCAGATCGGCAATGCCTGCTGGGAGATCTACTGCCTAGAACATGGCATCCAGCCTGATGGCCAGATGCCAAGTGACAAGACCACTGGAGGAGGAGATGACTCTTTCAACACCTTCTTCAGTGAAACAGGAGCTGGCAAGCATGTGCCCCGGGCAGTGTTCGTAGACCTGGAACCCACAGGTACTGTTGAAGTTCGCACTGGTACCTACCGCCAGCTCTTCCACCCCGAGCAGCTCATCACAGACAAGGAAGATGCTGCCAATAACTATGCCCGTGGCCACTACACCATTGGCAAGGAGATCATTGACCTTGTCTTGGACAGGATTCACAAACTGGCTGACCAGGGCACGGGTCTCCAGGGCTTCTTGGTTGTCCACAGCTTTGGCGGGGGAACTGGCTCAGGGTTCACCTCCTTGCTGAAGGAGCGGCTCTCTGTCAATTACGGAAAGAAGTCCAAGCTGGAGTTCTCCATTTACCCAGCCCTCCAGGTTTCCACTGCTGTGGTTGAGCCCTACAATTCCATCCTCACCACCCACACCACCCTGGAACACTCTGATTGTGCCTTCATGGTTGACAATGAGGCCATCTATGACATCTGTTGTAGAAACCTTGACATTGAGTGCCCAACCTACACTAACCTAAACAGGTTGATAGGTCAAATTGTGTCTTCCATCACTGCTTCCCTCAGATTCGATGGGACACTGAATGTTGATCTGACAGAATTCCAGACCAACCTGGTGCCCTACCCTCGAATCCACACCTTTAATCTGGGCCATAGTGTGTGCTACTAAGCCTGGATCTGGAACTTGCTTTGTCCCAGGGTGCCTTTGACCTCAGAAATCTGCTTGCCTCAGTCTCCTGGGATTAAAGGCATGCACTACCTTTCCTGGGCCTAAACATTTTATGGCCACTATGTTTCAAGATCTCCATGTCAAGATCTGGGTCAGAAGCCTGTGTCTTCCAGCCTCAAGATCTGGATCACAGGTGTGCCCTCCATTTCTTGATTTAAGTTCATTCCAGTTGTAGTCAATTTGACAGCCAGGAATAGCTAAGATATTTGTGTTATGAATACTGTCAGATCAAAGTCCCAAAAAAGCCTTGTGAGAGACAGCTAATGGAGCTTTCAAGAAAATATCTATTTTCTATAAATATCTGTTTACTATGTATTTTCCAGGTACACACGTAGGGTATCATTAAGTTCTTGCAGAATATTAATGTCTGAGAAGTAGAAATTAGATCTTGCTCTGTGGGAACAAATGGCCCAGTGGAGAGAAGCCCCACGTGTCCTTCCCGGGTATTGCGGGCTCTGGGTGGGATGGGACACACGGGGAAGTGGCCGCGTACCTCTGCCCACAGTCCGATGGGCAGGTCAGGCTGTGGGAAGCCTTTGCAGAGACCTACCCGTGGGTGGGGAAGCAGTGGCCATCCCAGGGAAATGCTGCAGCCTGCTCTGGAGTTTAGGCCCGCAGAACACAGCTGGTGTCCTGCAGCAGGACAGGTTGAGCTCCTTGAGCGCCCTGCTAGCTGTTTCAGCTTGGGTGAATGTGGTGGCTGTCTGGAAGCACTGAGACGCCTTCTGGGAGAGGTTAGATGCGGTTCCTTAATCGAAGGCCGGATCCCTCGCTTTGCACAGGGGGTCAAGATGAATAGAATGTTTATTGACATCATAATGAGTGGCGTGGGTGAAATTGTACCCCTGTGCTCTCTGGGAGAGGCGAGGCAGAAATAATAACTGGGAAGGGGTGGCTAAGTCTGTAGGTGTCTCATTAACCTGGGGATGGCTTAGGTCTGACAACATGACAGACCTCACATGACAAACCTCTTTACAGGAGGCCGGGGGGGGGGGGGGGGGAAGAGTTATACTTAACAGGAGCCAAAAGGCCTCTCGGGAGCATTGGCAAAACACTTTCTGGTCCCTTGCATGTTGCCCCACTGGGTCGCCCGAGTTAAGCCTGTGCTTGACCGGGTGCCAGACTGCCTGTCAAAGACCACTGCCCCACATTGCTCTTCACTTAATTCTCCAGTTTTCTCCACTTATGATTGTATAACTATAGTTTAAGAAACCAGGTGAATTGCATAATGTCAATAATCATATACATCTGACTTTTCGTATTGTTCAATAATCAAATATGTAGGTTTTCTCAAACAATAAAACAAAGTCACTTCTTAGGAAATCATTGTTAGTGCTTTCACTATAAAATAAACTATTGTGTGGTGGACCACTGAAATGTATGTCTATGTGATATAAATTGGGATATATGATGAGATATATTTATACAATGTATAAAATGTGCTTATTACTCAATAATGGAAAGGAATTCTGCCAGGTATAATGATGTGAATGAAACCATAAGACATCATTTTAATTGTAGCCAGTCAGAAGCAGGAATACAGTAATGCTTATGTGACCTCACTCAAGGACATGAAACACAGACAAAAAAAAAAAAAAAAAAAAAAAAAAAAAGAAGGTGTAAAGATGGTTCATTTTTTTTAAAGGGTTCTGGGTAAAAGTGGACATGTTTGAAGACTTTTGAACAAAGTTTGCAAATTTTACACTTTAATGTAAATATACTGATTACCCCTCAAAAGAGTGCAAATTTTATTCAGAATGAGATGCACATAAAATTAATTCTTAAATTGAACAATATTACTTAGAAATTTCTCAATCTTCGATATTTTAAGAGGGTTAATGATTAGGGTTAGGGATCAGTCACACTTATCTTGTATAATCAAAACAAATATACTAGTACAATAATTTTTCTAACCAAAAAAAACTAAAAGCTATACAGTATGCCAAGTTAATTTGATACAAATGCAAATTCATTAAGAGAAATCACATTGTGCCATGGAGTAATGGCACCCTGTAGTAAAGCCCAACAATAAGATATAAACCATGGATGGAAAGAAACCCAGACATACATTCTCAGGTCCTTCAGACAAAATATTTTCTATTAAATGTAAAATTATATGTGAGTACTTGGAAGTAAAACTTATACTAGGTGTGATAAAAATTTGCATAAATAAGTAAGAATCTGTCTTAGTTAGGATTTTATTGTTGTGAAGAGATACCATGACCATGACAACTCTTATTTAAAGACAAACAAACAAACAAAAACCATTTAATTAGAGCTGGCTTACAGTTTCAGAGGTTTATTGTATTATTGTCATGGTTGTGAAACATGATTGAACACAGGCAGACATGCTACTGGAGATGGAGCTGAGAGTTCTACATTGTGATCCACAGACAGCAGAAGGAAACCGTAAGTAACTTGAGCATCAGAGACCTCCAAGCCTGTCCCCACAGTGACACACTGTGTCACTGGTTCTTCCAACAAGACCACATCTATGCCAACATGGCCACACCTTCTAATAATGTTATTCCCTGTGGGCTTAGCATTCAAAACCCTAAGTCGCTGGGGTTCATTTCTATCCAAACTACCTCAGAACTCCTAATAAGTTCCAACAGCAGTGGAATTTATGTCCTATGTCCGGCAAAGTGGGAAAGCGTCTCATCTCATGTATTGTTCAAACTTTCAATACCTCTTCTCAAATTACCTTGAACCTTTTTAAAGTACATGAATACATTTTCTGGAAGTAACCTTTACCCTGGAAACAGTAAAAGGAGAAAACAAAATCATAAATTGTAGAGGATGTTCACCAATATTTGGTTAATCCAGCTTCAAATAAGCATTTTATGGTCACAGCCAAACATACCTATAGAAGCCAAAATACCAACTGAGTTAACTATTTTAGAAATATGAAAGAAAAAACATAGGCCACCTCCTAGGGAGCTTTCTAAACACGGTGGAAAAATTCTTCAGTTTATATAATCTGAACATTAAGTTAAAATAAATATAAAGAATGGAAAGACAGTCTCTTCTAAACGCTATCAAAGTTAATTCCATTTGCACACATTTTTGCCACAAAGAAAAACGCCTTGTATTGTATGCCTGGCACAAGCTGTCACTGCATTTCTTTCTCTGCATCAATGTACTAGGCGACATCAAAGGGCCATACAAGTTGAGAATCAATATCTTAATGCCAGTAGCAGCTGCAAAGCTGTGACCTAGATTGTGATTTCTGTTGATCAGGTTACAGAGTCTCCATGCAAACCCTCTAAGAGTACCAGCAAGCGGACCCAGAAACCTCTTGGCAAAGCCTTTCTTTTAGCTCTCACTATAGGGCATATTTCACTTTTATCTCACAATGGGAGTGGGATAGTTAAAGAAACAGAGGTGAAAAAAAAGGAAAAAGCCATAGGAAAGGATTTCTGAGTAGTTCCTTAAATGACACTATTTCAAAACAACAGTGGTTATAATACTGTACCACCGAGGGGCTGGAGCTATACAAAAAGTGGAAGATGTACTAGGATATCATCAGGTTTGCTTAGGCTGCATACCTTGAATCTGCTAACTCACCAGGCATACAGAACATCAAAACAGTAGACAGAAAAAGGGGAGAGATATTGTCACAAATTCAAATGATTGTTATCTGGTTCAGCTCCAGCCTGTAATGAATAGAATTTCACTGTTTAATCTGATGAATTCTGTACACTAAAGGGCATTGTTATTTTTGATAATGATGCTTTATAGCTTATTTTAATTATAAGATTAGAATAGATTATTCTAAGATACTATGTTGTTTCACCATAATAGTAATTATAAGAAATGTACTGTTTAAACAGTTTCAAAATCTCCTCATTATGACAATGTAAGTGAAAAGGTTTGAAAACCAACCTGCTAGTGTGTAAACTTACCTGTGCTGATCTTATCTGCTGGACCTGGGATCCGAGGACTTAAAAGAATGGGGTGGGCAATCTTACTTCAGTTGTAGTGTACTTTTATACATGAATGTAACAAAGAAAGCAATGATCCAAGGAAGATTCTTTGAGTTTAGAAAAACATGGTCAGAAAAACATGTTAAACAAATGCCAGTAAGCATATACTAAATATTAACGGAGTAGCCCTTTCCCAGAACTTTCTCAATGCAGAGCAATTTTGACAAAATTGCCTGGCATGTACTATGAATATTGTATGGGAAAGCACAAAAGGAAGGCAGAAAACTAAATCCATATTCAGGGTACACTGACCGGATGGGGTTTTGTAGCTGTGAACTG
This sequence comes from Rhynchomys soricoides, assembly GCA_019843965.1. Classification (NCBI taxonomy): domain Eukaryota; kingdom Metazoa; phylum Chordata; class Mammalia; order Rodentia; family Muridae; genus Rhynchomys; species Rhynchomys soricoides. The sequence goes on along the minus strand of JADRCH010000005.1, from coordinate 31,672,172 downwards.
ACATCCAACAAGAAAAAACGTGTCGTATGAATTGAATGTAAATGTTTGTCACAGGAAGCATTAAACACACCCAAGAACAATCGAGGGAACAAAATACACCTGAGGTAAAAGTTCCTTTGCTTTTGTTCGCTGGAGCCTCCCTCACAGTTCCCCAAGGCATTGTTCACCATGCATCATTCTTTTGACCATGTTCTGACACTAGTGAACCACATGTCATACAAAATAGATAGAAGTATTCTTTAAGTATAGAAAACATAAATTTAATGACCGAGATTAAATCTCAGATAAGATCATTGGAAATATTATTTGAAACATAAAATAACAATCTGGGGATTTGTTAAAAGAGATTTTAATGTTTAATTATTATTACAAAAATGAAATATTGCAATGCATATATAGATGCACAAGTTAACATAAATAACATAATAGAAAATACTTATTGTTTTCTTTTCATTTTGAAGTATTGAATTTTACTTGTATATATTATGAAATATCTACATTCTATAATTGTTAAAAAGTAAATGTAAAGTAAAACATAATTAGCTCAACTGAGTTACTAATGCCCTAACGTCTGTGTGTGTGTGTGTGTGTGTGTATGTGTGTATTTTATTATTTTGGATGACATTTTATACACATAGTTATGAAATTCTCAGTTCTTTACATTGCTTTCATCATGTACTTTTTTTCTTAGCAATAAGAATATTAATATTCACTTCTTACTACATGATTAATTTAGTGATAAAATACTGGGAAAATCAAATTAATGGAGCTTGAAAGAACTGTTCATACAACATCTGCATTCAGGTATCACAGTAACATGTGCATTCAGGTATCACAGTAATAGATGTTGTGACGTTTTCTCTTCCTCCCTTTTGTTTTAGCCCAGTATACAACCCATGAAATCATGTTCTACCTCCATTAATCTAATCAAGACAAATCCACATGTACATATCCAAAGGCTAACCAAATCTTAGACAATCCCTCACAGGCATGCCCAAAAGATACTTCTCTAGGAGACTCTAGGTTCTATCAAGCTGACATTTTATACCAGAATAGGTTGACACTATATTTTTTTATATTTATTTGGTAGTTGGACAATTTCATATTGCTATGGGTGTTTTCTTTATAAACAGTTATCTGAGTCCTGTGAATCAGCACTAAATGCTTCAAATGTAACCCCTCTTCTGTCTTCTACTAGCATTGCATACCATTTAAACCAAACATCTTTGGAAGAGTGTGTGTTTTCTCCTTCAGCATCAATGCCTATACATTCTTGACCTTATTTTCTAGACACTAATATTCTACGTTCCCTCTAGACATTCATAGCTTCTTATTATTATTTCCCAATTTTTTTATAAACCTATCAATATGGATGTTATTCTGTACGCAGTGCTTGGATCCTTTTTATTCTCTATGTATCAGTTACTTCATGTAGCCTTTTGAGTGTGTGCCTTCATATATGTACACTACTTTTAAGCTAAGACTTATTCTTCAAATTTAAATGTATGATCTAAGCCAGTGGTGCTCAGTCTTCCTAATGCAGCAACCCTTTAATACAGTCCCTCATGCTTTGGTGACTGAATCATAAAATACTTTTATTGCTACTCTATAACGTTAATTTTGCTACTGCCATGAATCATAATTTAAATATCTGATAGGCAGGGTAGCTGATATGGGACCTCTGTGAAACAGTCATTCAACTATCCCCAAAGGGGTTTCGACTCACAGGTTGAGAACCCATTATCTAGACTGTTTCCATAAATATCAATGGTATACAGTATGACTGATTCCTAATAGCATTCACTTGGATGTTGTGGTAAGAAGAGTGATCCTACCAAAAATTTTTGGTCCTTGGTCTTCCACACACATGAATAAGTACACCACATCATGGATATCTGAAGATACCCTTTACATTATGCATCTTAATACTGCATCCTAGATAATCCAAATGAATGTACTTTAATCACCCAAGAAAAAAGATCAAGTAGGCATCAAGCCAGACATTTAAGGATTGTTCAATATACACAAAACAGTAAATATCATCCAGCATATAATAGTCACGGGAACATAAAACATATAATCATTTTATTGCACAGAGAAATCTCCTGTGACAAAATTCAAAATTGCTTCATAACAAAGGTCCTGGAGAACCTAAAAATACAAATATCCCTATGTGATAAGGTCCATATGCAATAAGCCCACAGCCAATATTAGACAGAATATGAACTTTCAATTATAATCAATTGCTAAACAGCTTCTTGTTGACATTCATAAATTACATTTTAAAAACAATTTAAAGGATTTCAAAATAATCATGCTGTCCTTCGATTAGAGTTAAGATTTTTTTAGTTTCATCGCATATCAATGAAAATGTAGGTGACTAAGCTCAGCCATTAATACCAAAATATTTATCACACTGGCTTTCTTGGGGATCCATTAAAAAATGTTAACAATAATGGCTGCCAAATAGTGCATGATTTATTTTGTCATTTTTTTCAAGTGATGGAAAAAGTATTGCACTCCAATGGCTATATCCTATCCAATGAGAAAAAATGAATAATCCCCTTGATTTTAAGTCCTCCATTTTACTCAAATATTCTCATTTCTGACCTAAAGAGTTTTGTTTGTTTATTCTTCATTATGTGCATTAAATGGGATACATACATAGTTCATTCACTTCTAAACCTTGCTCTATGTTATCATTTTATTAGAGGTATGTGATATAATGCTTCTTCATCTATATTTTACTGAAGAAAATGAGATATTGAAAAGTCTTCTCTATATATTATAGAACACTTATTAGTAATTTTTGTCTAATGTTAAGAATTATGACAGAAAATATACTAAGCTAACACATGTGTTGGGCAGCGTTTATGCTATTCCAGAAATGTAATTAATGGTTTCTGTTGTTTTATAAATTAAAAGACATTGGGCAATTTCTATTTTGCTAAAACTATAATATAAACAATTGATCTTAGGAGTATTGATCTCCAATGTCCACATAAAGGGCTTATTTTTCTTTGTGTTTTATATTTGTCCTTCTATATAACCAACTATTAACACTAGAACTAAGGACTCATGAAATTTTGTTTGTTAGGGAAAGTCTCTTCTAAACGATGGCATGAAAATGAGCTGTAGCAGGTAAGATCTCTAGAAGAACTGACCCAAACACAAATAGGAATTGATATATTCCAGAGAGACTGGCAAATAGAGCCGAGAGTTAAAAAGTTCAGTATGGATACAGTTAAAAATTAACTATCATAATAGTGTACAAATAGTTTCCTAATAAATCTTTAATAAAATAGAAACTAATATGTCTATGTAATTAATATAATATTATTTGGGCCTGGAGATGGTTTGTTGTGTAAGAGTATTTGCTTTTTTAAGTTTAAGGATCTGAGTTTGAATAACCAGTAAACACATACAAAGCTGGGCATGGCATTTATGTTGTTTTGGGAGTCATTTGGGCTACTCTGAAAAACCATTTGAAAGATTTTGTGCCTGTGTGTGTGTGTGTGCATGTGTGTGTGTGTTGTTGTTCATAACCTTTTAATGCCTCTCAGAAGTTGAGAGCCTTTATTGCTAGAAACCATACACTTAGGACATAAGATTTAGATCATTTGAATTGGATATGAACTGAAAGCCTCTTTCCTACCATTCAGCTTTTATGCTTCTAGAAAACACTATGCAAGGTACTAAGGGAAGAAAGCAAATGTATAATCCAGTTCAGCTGGAATCTCTATGAACTGAAACAATTATTGTTGTAGAAAGAAATGCATAAAGGTACATTAAGTGACACTCATATTTAAGGTTTACTCAATAGGAGGGAAATTATGCCTAGTACTGGAAACCTAGCCAGCTTCCCAAGACTAGAGAAGTCAATGACCTTTGGAAAAAGTCTACTGCTGACATTCTGCTAAATGAGTATAATTTCTTACTACATTCTACATCTTATACTTTTATCTACAGATATGTGTAGCTAGCACTGCTCATCGAAGATTCTTTCTTTACAGTAAGGGAGATCATCACAGAAAACCACAACTGAGATTGATGGATTGTTTGGAGCACAGCTACATCATAGTTCTGTGTATATTGCTCAGGGAAAAATATTATAGAAGGGTTGGAAAGATTGTAAGAGCCAGAATACCAGAAAGTCTGCTGTGTAACAGTCTTTCCTAGAAATGACTGTATCAATGGCGATATCAATGGACATGTTAACATGGAACACAGAAAGTTTCACAGAATCTTACCTCAGGTAAAGAACTAAAGGCAATTAAATGACTTCTGGGAGAGGAAGAATTAACCCGTCTCAGGCTCAAGGATGAGTCTCTTAATTGTTTGTCCAATGCTTGGTGAGCAGCTATGAGACTAAAAACACACAACATCAAAATCAGAAAGTTGTGGGTGCTTGTATTTTACAAACACAGAAATTATATATATATACATATATATATTATACACACACACATATATATGCTATCAACTTAAAAGTGGAAGAGACATGGGAGAGATTTGGAGAATAGCAGAGAGGGGCTGGGGATGAAATGGAGGAGGGAAGATGATATGATTCTATTTCAATTGGGAACATATTTACAATACTTTTTAGAAGCTATAAATGGCTGTGCATGTCGGTGACATCATCACTGGAGCATTGAGATAGGAAGATCCTGAGAAAGTAGATTCCAGCCAGCCCAGTTGAAACTATGACCTTTGGGTTGAGAGACTATCTCAAGTTAATAAGCTAGAGAGCAATAGAGGACGATTCTTTCTGTCTTTTTTTTTTTAAATTCACTTTGCATCCTGCTCACTGCCTGCCTCATGATCACCCACCCACAGTCCTTCCCTACCCTTTCCTCTTCTCCTCTGTGAGGGTGGGGACCCCGCCCTTCCCCCAACCCTGGCACATCAAGTCTCTGCAGAGTAGAGGAAGATTCTTACTACTTACTTGTAAATGTACTGGCTCACACATCCACAGATTCTTAATACAAACATTAGCAATGAACACTCACCACACACAACATTGTTTCTTATTTTCTTAAAACCGTTTACTATTAGAGTTTATTGTCGTATTGCATGTACATGAGTGATAGCAAGTGAGTAGTCTCAGCAGTTTAGAAGTTCTTAAAGATATGGTTTGTCTCCACCACTAGACTGAAAATAGCATTTTTGACGAGGGGACTATTTGAGATATTTAAATTTACCTCTCTTACACAATCTTTATTTGAAAATACCACAGTGCCACATTTTCTCAATGAACTTAAGGAATCTTCACACATAGTAGTGTTTATGGCTAGACTAAATTGAAGCCTTTGACAAGTGCTTCTTAAGCTTGATCCTTCAGACCAGCTAGATGCCCAAGGAACAGCTCAGCTAAAGTGTCTCCATTCCACTGACTGGAACATATAAAAATTCTAATTAGTGAAAGTTATGCAGTGGATAACTACTATGCATTCTAAATTATATTTATCCATTACAACTTTGTCATCAAATATTGGATATGGCCTATAGTTAGCGTCACTGTAAATTTGCATTTCAACTGGAGAAAAAGACACCTTCTTTTTGTCTTCACTGATTAACATTTTCAAGCTCTGTAATTTTCTTGCTGCTCACAGAAACAAAGCCAGCCAAGCTCGTACTGAAGGCCTATTCTCCAAGATATAAATATTTGCTATTCAGAAAATCTCAATGAGGGTTTAGTTATTTTAAACTAAAGAAAGAAAATTGCTAGTAATGATTGGTTTCAGCTAACGAAATGCTTTTATGCAAATATGTGAACCCTAAATATGACCTGGAAACAAAAGACTGCTTAACAGTTACTATTAAGCAATACATTAGTAGATCAATTAAACAGAACTTCTTTCTAATGAGTATGTGGTGCAGGGGTTGCCATAGAAACCTGGAGAGGAAAAGCCCTTGAATGCTAATTTATCATTCTAAGACTGTAAAATACTGAAGAACTGTTGCTGGCTGGCTTACTGCAGTTGAAATAGGTCACTTTTGAGGAATGAACATATTTTGTCATAAGCGAGCTTTGTAAAGATAATCTGATTCTAACTGCATTCTATGATGTGCATACACCACCTGCCTAGGTTACCTTTGCAGTCAAGATTTAGTCCATGAATAAGACCTATCTTATTTAATTTTTATGTTTCCGGAGGAGAAATATACCATAAAGTTAATGTCACGTACTCTTTAAGTATCTCTTTCACTGCATGAGCATTTTGTGTATATCCAAACTGGACTTGTTTTTGCTATATGCTGAAGGTATTATACAGGGAATGACATGGGCATAATTGGGTTGATAAAGAAGTAATGTAACATGGAACCAAGGACAGCTTTGGCCAATGCCACAAGGACCATTTGAAGAAAAATTGTCCTTAAAAGACTATCAAGAAAAATGGAACCTTAATGAACCCATTGAAAAGCTACTGAGTGCATGTTGGCCCCGGAATAGATCAGACATCAGACAAAGGAGTTGCAACTAAGGCCATAAGTTAGTTGTGGTTTAATGGAGTATTGAAAGGGAATTGGGAGTGAATCTTTATATACCATCACATTCTTAAATCTCTGAAGAATTATCAATCCGTATATCTTTTCTTGTGTAATAGTGAAAACTTAAATAAAGAAACGTTAGGAAACATTTCCAAACATTACCAAAACAACGAGAGCATTTTATGTAGATATAGAAGGGTTTTGTAGTCAGGTAAGTGAGATTAAAATGGGGCTCCACATTCTGATTCATTGGTTTATGTACCATTTTTACCCAGAGCTATGCAGATTGGGTAGCTATAGATGTGTAGTTTATTTTGAATTCATTAATTCTAATGTCCCTAGCTTTGCTTTTTTGTTTAAGATTAGTAAAGTATTTTATGTTACTATGAAACTATGTTTTCTGTTTTACTAAAGCATGATAAGTATTATGTTAAAACTAAGATTCCATTGAGTAGTATAAACATTTAAAAATGACAATTCACAATGCATGAACATGTGACATTCTTCCTTTATTTGTGTCACTGATAATTTTCATTAATATTTCATTAATTTTATGTAAAACTTTTCATTATATTTATTGTATATGTGTTTGTGTATTGTGTGTGCTGACAAGGCATAAGAGCATAAGATAAGAATGGAAGTCAGAGGAGAACTTGTGTGAGGTGGTTCTTTTCTTCTACCAAATGACATCCAGGAATAGAACTTCTGTTGCCAGGCTTGGTGGCAAAATCTATACTTATGATGCATCTTAGTGGAATCTCTTAACTGTCAATATAATGCTCCCCACATATTTATTTAAATTTATTCCCAGGTATTTTTGCAGGTACTGCAGATAAGACTGCATTCTTGTTTCTCTCCAAGTTGTTCATTATGAGAAAATAGAAAGGTCAAACTGCATTAGATTCACATGAAAATCGAGAAACTATGAAACTAATTGAGTATAGCAGTGCTCTATGACATTCACCTCAGCTGTGTTTTTTTGTTGTTGTTGTTTTGTTTTAAATTGAGCAAAGTCACAAAAGCACTGAAATCAAAAGAAAAAAAAGAAAAAGAAAAGCTAGATTGGTTCAGAATAGAATACTCTTAAACAGTGATGAAAACAATAAGTGCAATGCAGAAATGGTTTATTGGAACATGTAAGAATTAACTATAAGTTCTTCACCCAGCAAGGCTTAATACATACAAACCAAAGCCAAAGAGTATTCTCCCATGCCAGCTAGAATGACTATCATCAGAAAGAGAAAAAAAAAATGCTAAATGCTGATGAAAATGTGCAAAAACTATCTTCTGTTTATACTGTTGGCCATAATGCAAATTAAACAGCCATACAGCCATAAAGAGAAATGTATGGAGATTAAAACACACACACACACAAACAACAACAACAAAAACCAAATCAGTCCATTGCTACTGACTATTCACCAGAACTTGATGGTAACACCTATTGATTAAGATACCACATGCTTATACCTTAAAACTTGGAAAACTCTAGCTGGTACTCAATAAACATTTCACCCTTATTGGCTAGGGTTCATAGTGTTGGATAGTGTTGGAAAGCACAGTCCCTGGTACCAGAGATAATAAAAGAATTCTCAGTCTCATTCAGCAAGGTATAATAACTAGTTTCCCAGTAATGTCATGAAAGCAACCAATCACTCTTGGTTGGGTTCTATTTGGTAGAACCCATACTTTGCACTGTCAATGAGGCCAGTAACCTGGAACTAGATAGGTCAAGGGTCCTAGAGAAAAAGCTACTAGTATTTCTCTGTTAAATAAACATAACAAATAAACTGCCCCTAATGACTTATTGTTGCACTCACAGATCAGTGAATTTGGTAGCCCTCATCAGAGGGCCCTCTTCTTTCAGTAGATCTTAATAAAACAGAGACCTACAATTGGTCAATGTGTAGACAGTTAGGCACTTTGGAGTCCTTCTGACCTAAATGGGATTGTCTACATGACATCCCTATCCTCAAGATTCAGACACACATGCAAATGATGTAGAAGAAAAAAATTTAAAAGTCAAAGATTGTAGATAACTTCAAGGAAACAATATTTTCCAGACTCGTATGAACTTACAGAGATTGTAACCACATGAAAATGACCTATACAAGTTCAATATAGAAAAAAAATTCCAAATACAGAGGATGGGAACTGGCACTAATTTCCATCCCTGACAAAGAAGTTATTCGTAACTGATAGCTTCTAGAAGAGGGAAATCAATTTTCTTCAATAGAGTGATACTGGGTATATTGTGCACACTCCAGGTCTGGCTTCTGAGTATTTAGCTAACACAAATTGGATTCTGTGCATTTTTAAAATTGTTTCATTTTGTTTTTAAAGAATGATAGGACATGAAATTGTGTAGTTAGGAAGGATCTGGGAGGAGTCATGACTAGGGAAAATATATGATCATAGGAATTGTATGAAATGCTCAAAGAATAATTTAAAACATTATTAAAAAGAAAAACAAAGCAGACTAGGAGAATGCTGGAAGTATTCGTATAAAATTATAGATGAAGATAATTTGGTTACTATGGAATCAAAATGATAAAAGAATTTTGCATGTGAGTGAAGAGTACAGTAAAGATTGGCTATCTTCTGACAAAAGAGAGCTTTTAGATGGAAGAGGCCAGGAATGAAATATTTGTAAGAACACACAAAAATATATGGTACTTTCAAAATAATACATAATAGTATCAATTATTTATTATTCACTTTTATTAAAAGAAAACAGAAAGAACAAAAGAACAAAAACAAAAACCCTGTCATTGTAACCTTTCACCAGGGATCCTCACATGTACTAGGAAGTGTAAAGAACAAAAACTACTGGCAGTGATTCTAGGAAGTAGTTAACCGTGTATCTTTTGCAGAAGCTTTTATTTTCTATGATTAAATGCCTGAGGGCATTAACACTAAAATTAACAGCATAAGCATTCAGTCCAGTTTAAACAGTTATTGTCAGAACAAATGCTTACATATGATGCAACAATAATGTAACGCACTTCAAAAGAGTAATTAAGTTTTATATATGCTTGCCAACAGCTAAGTAAACAATTATAAACTTTAGAGTTGTAAGAAAAAATGTCAATTGCTTGAAGAAACTTAATTTGGGGGAATTTCTCTTTACTTTTGAGATAATAATATAATTATATAACGTATTCCTTCTATTTTCTCCCTTCCATATACCCCTCATTGCTGGCATTCAAATTCATGTCCTTTTTTTTATTAATTATTCTTACACACACATATGCATATATTCATAAATATTATCTGGGCATTCTATTTAATTTTTTTACGTGTTTTCGGGTGACTATTTGGTATGCTCTTCCCTGGGGAAGATTATTTGCCTACTTTCGTCATTCTTTAGTTGCCTGCTGTTCCTTATATTGAGATCTCATTGCCTTTTTTTGTCCACTAAGGCATGTCCATTGTTGCTGAGATTGAAAACTTAATTACTTTTAAAACATTTCCTCTGAGTTGTGATGTTTTCAGATATCAGTTTTACAAAATAAGTAAAACTTGCCTTCACTTTGCTGATTACCTTCAGCAGATGTTATCTAAGTGATTAATCTTGGGGTCCAGGAGTTGTCTCACAAACCATATGAATACTGATCTCAGTCAGACAGGGGTAGTTTATTGAGCATATACCCTAGGACTGATCTATCAGAGCCATGATTCAGGCTCAGATCTGAACTGTGTCACTGAGTTGAGATTCTACAGGGTGTTAAGCCTAAAATCCACAAACATCTGTGTTAAAGTTTTCCCACCAATCAGGATATAGGGACAGGGTATTTTCTTAGGAACATGTCTTTGTTGTACACTTATCCTGCTCCTATTGGTTGGGGTATTCAACTGGGGCAGGGGACTTAGCTTGTCTAACATTCATGTATTAACTTGTCAATCGGGATATTGGTTATAGACATACAGTACAAGTCTTTTTCTGCCAAGTAGGAAGTCAGTTCCCAGTGAGGTCTTGGGAACTAAAACTTTACTTGACTCCTACTCAAAATGAAAGTCTTATTCCAACTAGTTTCTTATATTGTTGCAGGTGTTTCTTATGATGGGATATATCCAGGGGCAACTTATAAAGCCATATAAAAGCTTATACCCAGGTGCAAGAAGTGCAGCTGGGTGGTTGTTTTGGGTACAAGCTTATTATGGGTAACTACACAAAGCAATTCTACCGACTTCTATCATGATTGGTTTCCAAGGGCACAGACCACAACAGAATATGTAATTAATTTGGGCATAAGAAAGTTCCCTAGTAGCACCAGAAACTTAGGAGAAAGTTTCCTTATAATGAGTAACAGCAGAACTTGGCAGGCTAGCTAGGTAACAATTACCCAGGCTTTAACATTTTACATAGGTCTTAACATTTCACTCAAGCCTTAATACTTTACCTAGATCCTAACAACTAGACAGCAGTTTTTATATGTGCAGATGTTGTGTCTGCATATGTAATTGTTATTCTCATAGTTGTAAGAACAATTTTGCCATGACTTCCAGTATTGATACTATGTCTGGCATACCATCTCATCATTAGACTATTTGGCAATGACATATTATTAAAACCTGTTTACAATGTTATTTAGAGAGAAAGAGGGAGGGAGGGAGGGAGAGAGAGAGACAGAGAGACAGAGAGACACAGAGACAGAGACACAGAGAGAGACAAAGATGATAGATAGATAGATAGATAGATAGATAGATAGATAGATAGATAAACTTTTTAAATTTTAATTTGATTGATTTTGCATCCTGGCCAAAGTTTCCCCTCTCTCCTTACCTTACAGTCCCCCTTCCCATTGCCAACCTCTCTTTGCACCATGCCCCATCCACTCTTCCTCCATTTCTCTTCAGAAAATGGCTGGCTTTATGGACATCAACTAGCAATGGCACAGCAAGTTGCTGTAAGTTTACGTACTTCCTTTTCTAGTTAGGCTAGAAAAGGCAACACAGTAGGAGTAAAGAATCTCAAAGGAAGGCAACAGAGTCAGAGACAGCTCCTGTCCTCCCTGTTAGAAACCCCACAAGAAGACCAATCTACACAACCATAACATATAGGCAGAGGGCCTAGGAGGGCCTAGGTCAGACCCATGCAGGCTCCTTGGTAGCCAACTTGGTTTTTTGGTTTTTTTGGGTTTTTTTTGAGTTTTACTTCTACTTCATGTGATAAGTGATATTAAATAAAATGTAATTAATTATGCAAAGCTTTTTTATGAAGCAGAAGTTATTTAAAACACCTCAGATTTCTCTATCAAGAATCTCCTCTGAAGCTGTTCAGGTATTGAGAGGTAAACACATAGAACTAGTAAAAGTTCGTGGTAAACAACTCCAACAGTGGATTCTAAAGGAAGGAAAATATGAGGTCTGAAATGATCGTTCAGTAAAGGGTAAATAGTTTTCTGACTAGAACCAAGTCACTTCTGTGTCACAGGGATAAAGTAATGATGGTGATTGTGGCCGGAGCATCATTAAAGTGAACTGTGGTAAAATAATGGCACTGACACGCAAGGATGACTCATCTGACATTTGATTCAGTTTGAAAAGTTCAAAGACTCCAAATTATTATAGTGAAAGATTGATTTATTTTTCTTCCCTAGCACTAAAAGGTAATTTAGATGGGAGAATATCTTCATTTTAAGAAAAATGTTAGGGTCTTCTCAAAGCCCTAAATGACTTGAGATCTATGGAGACCTTTACAAGCATGTATCAAAAAGAGAAACTTTGCTTCTGCTTTCTCTTTCTTTCCCTCCCCCATCCTAATTGATATTTTTCCTTAAAACTTGATTCACTCATCTATCATTTACATTTAAGATAAGAATAAAGACAAAGGGATTGATATCAAAATTAATAAAAATGAATTTTAATGACTTGTGTCTATCCAATAGTGATTCTTGTATAATTAGTTGTATTATAGAGTTATTTTTTTTAAACACCATGCTGAATACTTTTTCCTTTGACCGAAAGAAGCACATTCAGAAGATCTCTGATTGTACACATTGCATATGAATGGGTGAGAAATAGTTGAAGACAGTTCAAATATAATTAGGTCTGAAGTGTACCATAAACCTTTTGTGTCTGTGTGTGTCAGGTACAATTCTGAGGCTTCATCCAAGAATGATAAGGAACTGTTGGACAAATACTGTCAAGTCATCAGGAGAATCTCTGTGAACAGAGATGAGGTTCACCTAATAAGTGACATGATGACAGCAAAAGCTGAGGCATAGAACAAGCAAATGGATGCATGTGGTCCTGTTGTGATAATTTACTAGACTGTAAGAGCTTGGGACAGCAACAAGGAAGGAACGCTTGGTTTCCTTCTCTACCGTGTGTAAACTATGTGTAGCTCTCTGAGAGAAATGGGAGATGGAAGGACGTATGAGAAAAGCCTCGAGTAATGAAATCAGCTGGGAGGTACCAAGGAAGAAAATACTTCAACTGGAAAACATTACATTGTCTAAAATGCTAGGCCTGAGGTTACATTCCCTTGTGTCTCTGTGGGTCTACTGTCAACATCAATGATAGAGTGAGGATCCAGAGCAAGGTGAGATTGTTGGCAGCAATAAAAAGCAAAAGGCAGGATAGTTTCATGGATTTAAATTAAAGAGAAGCATATGAGCCATCACACATAAAAGTCATTCATTTTACATTTGCCCATGTTTCTTTTCTTCAAAATATGCATTAGCAAATGTTTAAAGTAACTTGTGAATAAAAAGGCCTCATTTAGAATATTTTCAATTATTATATTTTTATTTTTAAATTGAAAAACATTGTATACAGTATATTCTGATTCTGATTTCCCTCGTCTGACACCTCCCAGATCTCTACCTCCCCACCGACTCAAGCAAATACCTTTTCTTACTCTCATTAGAAAAAAACCCCATGAATCTAACATAAGAAAAGAAAGAAAAATAATAAAATAAGATAAAATAAATAACCAAACCTGAATAGGACAAAACAAACAAACAAACAAACAGAATTATAAAAAGAGCCAAGAGAAGAAAAACCACAAGGAGCAAATATAGGTAGAAAGATACACACATCTGCACATACCTAAATCCCATAAAGACATAAATCAGAAACTGAAGTGGAAATTTCTATTTTTGTTGGAGACTTGGTTGTGTCATGATGTTTTTCTGGAAACTCTTATGAGAAGATATTTTTCCTGATGCAGACACTGAGAGGATGTTTTGCTGAGAACAGACAAGTGGTATTTTTCTGGAAGTTGCCTGGTGAAAGGACATGGTATTTTGCTGGAGAGGACTCTTGAGAAGACACGTGATGTTTGGAAAGTATAACCCAAGACACAATGAACAATGCTCTGACATTGGTTCACCTTGCTGGTCTTCCTTGGGCTTTGCTGATGCTGGTCTTCACTGCTGATGCTCTGGCATTGGTTTCCCTTGCTTTCTTTTCTGATCTTTACTTGTAACTTTGCAGAGAGAAATGCACCAAAGAACTGGTGGTGTCCCAGATGCTTCTCTCTGCTTCAGTGGACTCTTGCTGATCAGCGGAGTCTGGAAGTACTTCTAAATCGAGCTGCTGCTATTGATACATTTGGTGTTTTGCTAGTGTACTGGACTGCTGGCAATGAAGATTGGAATCTCCACAAAAAACTCCTTCTAAACATGTTCATCTTCCTCCCTTACCTTTGACCTGTGGGCTAGAAGGAGGATGAAACACTTAAGAACCTTTTTAAAGTAGGTTTTGAAAAATGTAAGACTGCAAAAAACCATAATGTGTAATGTAAATTAAAATTAGAGGAATCTTCCAGAGCTTTGGTATCTAGCACAGTAGCTGCTGGGCATGTGGTAAGTGAGACACCTGGGGCACAGCTAGATCCAAATGAGTTGTGCTAGAAATAGGAAAAATTACACTTCATAGTAAAGTCAGAAAAGACCGTATCCTAAGTAGTTTAAATGTAGTCAAAATACATTATATATGTATTTCCTTTTAATAAGTCTATTTTGCAAATTGATTACATCTATTTTTACTTATTTACAGATATTTATCTCCTTGTAAGATTTAGGTACTCAGTGCTTACTGTATATCAAGCCCTAGCACATGTATCCGTTTTCAAGAAACACTTAAAGAGTGGTTTGCCTCAGAGTACACGATGTGATGAATTAATGAAAATATAGTTATACATGATTATATAATGTGTGCTTGCAATCCAAATACATTTTAGTAACATTGTTCACAGTCATTATTTTTGTCCTTTGGAACAGACCATCATCTGTGAGCTATTGGACCTGTTCCTTCTCTGTTTGATTCTGTTACAATGAGGAAATAATATACTATCACGTCATATTTTATGTAAATGAGTATCCTTGCCAAGTTTAGATCTGTCTTCTGAGGTTCACATTCTATGTTTTTTCTACAATATGGGTTTAAGGATGGCACATCTTATCCTATAGATAACATATAAAGAAATAGTACAAAGAAACGACATGAAATCTCTTAATATTTATCATTGCTGTGTAACTA
>JADRCH010000005.1:31632530-31657180 GCA_019843965.1 Rhynchomys soricoides | reverse complement strand
AAGAAACGACATGAAATCTCTTAATATTTATCATTGCTGTGTAACTATATTGTAAAGCATCAATTGACTATGGCTACCTACACTTTCACCAGTGTTTAGCCCTGGGCTGACACCCAGCATACTCATAATAAATACACGAGTAAATGAATGAACAGCTGACCCACTAACAATGAAACTTATCCAGTGAAATCTCTGTTCTGCAATATCTGTGTTATGTATGCCTTATATCGAAGTTAGCTTTAGTTATTTACTGTATTCATGTTTTCACTTAACAGTCAAACTCTAGCAACTTTTCAACTTGTGTGTTTTGAGTACAGCTGTGTTATCATTGACTCTATGTATTTCAAATATGATTAATTATTATGGTTTTTCTGAAAATAGATAATATTAAGAATGAAGAAAAATATCATTTTTATTTAAATGTTTATTACTAAGATGGCTTAGTTGTAATTCTGGTACTTGGGAGACTAAAATATGAACTACAAGCTCAAGGCAACCTGGGTATACAGCAAGATTCTATCTAAAATTTAAAATTGTATGTACCCCACCCCAAATGCTTTGTGGAATTACTTTGGATTTACATAATTATGATAATGATGATAGTGATGAAGATGATAATGATTAATAAATCAGTAAAGAAGATATTAGAGTCAGCATAATAATAAATCACAACTTTATCCTTTATACCAAAATACTTTTACACAATATCACATACAGTATAGCTAAAAAAAAATTATAGCAAATACAGTAAGGTTCTGTAATAAAGTTCTCAGTTATAGATTCTAATAATTTTGAATAAATAATCTCTTAAATTGAATGTATATTGGCAACTCAAATATCCTAACATATGTAAGTTTACAAATCTCCCAGTCAATGTAAGACCATTAAAATTACCAGTATTACTAAATCATATAAAGTATAAAAAATATCTATGTGTGTGAATTAAAACTCACTTTGGATTTCATACTCTTTGGTAGCCATATATCCCAGAGGACACCATTTCTTCACTTCTCACGGGACAGCAGCTGAACTTGATGAAGTCCATGTGTTTCCCAAAGAAAGAAAGAAAGGTGAGGCCAGTCAGAGAAATGTAAACATCATGCCTCATCAGATCTGAGTTTGCAATTATACTTCAGTAAAGCAGAAAAAACATGGGAAAACAGCCAGGCTGATTCTGAAATGAGCCACTCTTTCTGTCTAAAATGTAAACAACCCTTCAAATGGGATTTGAAAACAATTGTCTTATATCAAATCATGAGCCTAAGCAGGGTCTGTCATCAATAGTCACTCAAAACTGTGTGATGTTTCATCTTTAAAGTGTTCATTAACTAAAGCAGTAACGCCCACACTTCACAGAAATTCAATTGTAAAGTGATGTGTAACAACTTAGTTATAAGCATTCTCTAAAAATGTTTTATATACCATAAAGAAAATTTCAAGAACTCCATGTTAGAAAGCATTTTATTGCTTAAACTTCCAAGTGTAATGATGAGCTGTGCACATTTCAAGTCAATAAAAGAAAAATTTTTCTTCACTAAATGTGTTTTACCCCCTAGAACTCTATTTTTTTCTGTCACAAATTGTCTTAGTTAATGCACATAGTAACCATACATTTTGTATAAAATATTTATGTATGTCTCAGTCCAGATACAATGGGACTACTTCATAGAATATTTTGTTATACTGACTAACTATGCTGTATGTTAATACCTACCAAATTTTATGAAACAGTGTTTGTAAAAGTTAGACTAGGATAGTCCATTACAAACTGAAAAGGCTGTCTCCCCCAGTAACAACATGCAGGATAATTCATCACAGGAAATGAAATCAACCAACTGTAACCCTAGGAACAACACATTCATGACAAAAAATATTCATGTATCAGTTTTCATCCATTCGTAACACCAAGTTCCTGGAGATGGACTTTGGATCAAAGAATTATGTAAGGTTGTCCTGGCCAAAACACTATAGCCAGAGGAGGAAAAAGATGGCAATCAGCCACAGCAATGAGCATTTTAGTCATGGTGTCAAACAATCCTTTTAAGAATCTCCTGAATTTTGTGAAATGGTCTTCGTTTTCTGTCTTTCCCATCATTGATTCACGCATATTCTCATTATTGCACATGAAAGCATTTGAAGCTACCTCAAACTTGACTTGTTTACCCTTCAATTCATCTACATTGGAGAAAGCATAATTCTGAGGCTGATTTTATGCAAGTATGATACTATATTAAGGTCAGCAAGTTTCCTCTATTTTAGCTCAGGATGTAAATTGAGAGGCAATACTTAATCCTTTTTATTATTGGGTAGATGTAACATTATGTGTCTTTAATTTCTTAATATTCATCACCAAGAAAGCTATCATAACCCAGGGATGTCATGAATTTGTTTTGTGAAGCTAGTTTGTGACTGTGTGTACATGCAAGGCCTGCTTACATGATAAACAAGCATTCATTGTGCAGCCTTCCATTTTCACTTCCTGAATTTTGCATAATATAAACTTTCAATGGCCTTTCTCATTATGAAGACAAATAAAATTATCATAATATTTCCATATATTCTCTGAATGGAGGCTAGGAACAAGAATTGTGATTCACTGACTAAACCATAACATAAATCTTATTAGATTTGGTCAGATTTTAATCTCAAAGTCCTCAAATGGTAAACTACCTAACCAAAGTTTTACTTGTCGTGTGTTTTTGCTGCATATGAATTATTATGTGATATACAAAATAAGGGTATTACATTTCTTAAATGTTATATATTTTACACATGTGCATATATGTTTTCCATTTTCACATATAGAATTATCCTGTATGTAAAATGTTATACATCATTAAAACTTCTGTATTTGAATAGCCTGTAAGTGAAAATGTATTTGACTTCTCCAAATAACTGAACATTGTAATCATTCATGGTATATGTGTAGAATTTATGGTAGTTTGAATGAGAGATATTCTATATAAGCTCATGTATTTAAACATTTGATATCTTACTAGCATCATTCTTTTGGGGAGGTAATAGGATCTGTACTCTTGGTGGAGGGAGTACATCACTGGGCACTGAATTTAAGCCCTTAAAGTCACAGCTCTCCTCCAGCTCCCTCACTGCTACCCGTTCTGTGTGTGGGTGAAGATGGAATATCACAGCTTTCTGTTACCACTCCCTATTACTATACTCCCATTCCATTATGAACTCTCCCATTGAAACTTTAAGCCAAACAAACTCTTTCTTTTATAAGTTGCTTTGGTCATGGTATCTTATTACAACAGCAAAAGTCACAAATACTACATCACTTGCTGTTTTACAGTGGGACTTCTGGGGAGGTATGCCTACTGCTGCTGCCTGCAAACAACAGACCAGACATCATACATTATATATGATTTTATCTCTATGAGGCATATAATGTTTATTCCTCTGTGCTTTGTTCTTCATGAATTCAGATTAATCATATTGTGCATAGCTCTTTCTTCAACTTTGTTGGAGATCTATAACCATGGTTGTATATTTTTAATCCAATTACATTTATTTAATCTCTCTTCTCTTTCACTGTGGATGTGGGGGGTAACTGTCTGTTTGTCTCTCTGTGTGCGAAGGCACATATGTATATGGCACATGCTTGACATTCAGAGGACATATTATAAGACTCAAATAAATGTCTCCTCCCACCATGTGGGACCCCAGGATAAAACTCGAGTTATCCTAGTTGATAGTAGATATTTTACCCATTGAGCCACTTGTTATCCCTCTACATTATGTATGCAAGGTGTGTGTTTGTGTGTATGTGTGTGTGTGTGTGTGTATGTTATTTGTGCATGCTTATGTGTGTGTGTGCTTCTTTTGTTGTAGGGCAGTTTTACAAAAGTCTAATTTTATCAATAAAATGTTTATTGCTTGATAATTGTATACATATACACACATATGTATAATATGTATAAATATATTATACATGCACATACATATGTATATATACATGTATGTACCTAATATATTACATACATATAGTATATGTAAATATATCATACATGTACATGTAGAATGCGTGCATATGTAAATATATGTATATATTATATCACTTACATATAATATATGTAAATATATCATACATGTACACATATAATGTATTTTTATATACATAATATATTATATACATGAATATGTATATACATATAATAAATATACATATATTACACACACACCTGTAAACTATTTTGATCAAGTCTATTCTTTTTTCACTCCCCTTCAATTCCTTCTCTATCCCCCATCACTTTCTTCTATCAAGTTCTGGGGATGTTTTATTTGAACTCCTTGAGTAGGCTTAATGCTGTTGCATAGTCATGAACAGCGGACCATCAGCTTAACAATGGGTAGACTCTAAGGGTTTCATCCCTCAAGAAAACTGACTCTCCCACCAACAGCAGCCATCTAACATTGATCTTGCTCCAGATGGATTAGGACTTCATGATCCTTGCTCCTTATCCATGCTAAGATTTTGGCTAACTTTATCCTGGACAGGTCTCGTGCAAGCAGTTGCATGTTGTCTGATGTTTTCAGAATTCTTTGTTTTAGCCATTTTGATAATGTATACAGAAACAATTATTTAATTTATTTTAAAACAACTACATGTGCCATTGTTTGACAATAATTAATATTTACTATCTCTTCATATGCCTATTAACTTTCTGTATATCCTAATAACACAAAAATGTCTTTATGTTTACACCTATTATCTTATATTTTAAAAATTATTTAGTTTTGTAGTGGTTAACATTATAAAGTACCTAAAGACTACAGTTTTATTGGCTATGTGACTTGTAAATATGTTCTATCAGTCTCTTTTTTGCATTCTCTTATTAGTACATTTTTTAAAAAATAAAGTTGAATTCATCTCTCTATTTTACTTTATTATGTATGCTTTTAATCTCAATTCTAAAGTCTATTTGTATAATTCTAGATTAAAGATGCGTCTTCTGATTTTTAAGCAGTGCCCTACAAGAATTTATTTCAACACCTTGGGCTTACTGCAATTAATGCCCTCGCTAGTTATGGATTAACTTTGCAAGGTACATCCCTTCTTTTGCTCTCCTGTTCATGGACATTTTTGTTTTTCTTTTCCAGTTACGTAGTTTATATTGCAACTTTAAAAAGATATTTTGATCTATATCTATGTGGTCTAAGTTCTTTATTACAGTCCAATGATTTATTAATTGATTTTTAATCAATAGCAGAGTATTTATTATTACAACTATATAGCAGCTCTTGAATTGGGGCAAACCAACTCTTAAGATTTGTTCCAAGAATAATTTTGCTATTATAATCTTTTAGTTTTTAGCAACAATAAAAGAAATTAGAGTGATCTTTCCAAAATCTATGAGAAAAATATATAAGAAAACAAAAACTGTTCATTATTGCATTAGCCTGTGAGAATTGATATCCTTGTGTTATCTCTCAGATCACACGTACATGCCATTCCATTTCATTTAGTTTGACTTCTCATAGAAGAAATTTGAAAATTTTAATTTAGTGCTTTTGCATATTTTTGATCAGATAAGAATTTCACTTATTTCAGTATCTATACTCTAGGATATTTTTATTACAAGGATTTATTGGTAGTATATATAATTAAATTGTATTTTGTATTCATCTTATTTAGTGCCTATATACCAAATTCATTCATTAGTTCTCAAAAGTTTAAAAAAATAGATTTCTTGAAACTTTCTATCCAGAATCCATGTTACTCATAAAGCTTTAAATTCTGGCTTTTCTATTTGTTTAGCTGATTTTTTGCTTCTCCATTAGGCATTGCATTTCTAATGCTATACTGTGTAACAGGCAAGAAAGGAACCTTCTTTGTTTGTCTGTTTGGTTGTTTTTTTCTGGGTCTAATCTTAAGTAGTCCCTAAGTGGATGTTATCATTTCATTATTTTCTCCCTAGAGTAATATTGTTTTATATCTATATCTATCTATCTATCTTTCTTTCTCTCTATATATAGAGAGAGTATGGAGTTTATTTCTTAGCTCTGCCTTGTCTGTCTGTAACTCCCCAACAATGAGATTTTAGGGGCAAGACATTTTGTGCAGCTTATTTCCAACATTTTATTATTAGTGAGCATATTTATTGTGTTGGGTTGCCATATTGACAACAGCAGCAAAAACAGAAAGCATACACCAATCATCTAAAATGATAGGCATTTATTTTCTTACAATTAGAGAAGCTGGAAGCCCAGGATCAAGGTATCATAAAATTCAGTTTCTGGTGATGTTAACGTTTAGAAGTACATTGTTCACTCTTAACACTCTTTTGTTAATTAATATTAATTAGTATTACAAATTAATTTTAATATTTAATATATTTTGCTTTTTGTTCTATGAAACCACTATTACAAAGAACTATTTATATTTCCAGTGCTTAACGATATTTATGTTATTTTTCTGTTATTTTGTTTCCTATGGTGTTTCCATTGTAGTTAGAGAACATATTCTTTGAACATAGGATGGCTTAAATTAACTTTTTCTCAATTTAGTAAAATTAGTAAATTTTAAATTTTAGTAAAATTAAAACTATTAGCACAGTCCATTCATTTGAGTGACTCAGATAATCATATGACGTTTACTTGCTTTTCATTAATTTATTTTTTCCACATATATAAGGTTTCACTAGTATTTTGGGGAGAGACAACTGGATTGGGGGCTTTTTTGAGCTGAGCTAAAAACCTAGGACAATGGAAACTCACAAGATACTATGAGGGCGACCCTAACTAAGATGCCTAGCAATGTGGGATATGAACTCTGAACCAGCCATCTCATGTAACCTGGGAAGACTTCCAGTGAAGGAATTGAAATATCACCCCAGTCACAAAACAGCCCTACATTATTCCCTAGCTACAAGACGGGCTGGGTAAAAATAGAGCAGACATTGAGAGAATGGTCAACCAATGACTGGCCCAGTTTGAGTTCCTGAGAGGAAACCTACCCCTGACACTATTAATGATATTCTGCTATACTTGCAGACAGGAGTATAGCATAGCTATCATCAGAGAGGCTTCACCCAGCAGTTGATGGAAACATGCAGAGACCCATTCCCAAAAACTAGGAGAAGCTTGGAGAATTCTATGGAAGGGGGTGGGTAGGAGATTGTAGGAGCCCGAGGGATCAGGGACACTACAAGAAAACCTGCAGAATTAACTAATCTTTGGGGCTCACAGAGACTGAACAATCAAACAGAGACTCATGGGACAGACCTAGACCCTTTGCACATGTATAATAGTTCTGTAGCTTGGTCTTCATTTGCAACTGCTAAGAGCAGGAGCAGGGGCTGTCTCAGGCTCTGGTGTCTGCCTTTGGATCCCTTTCTCCTAACTGAGATGTCTTGTCTAGCCTCAATAGAAGATGTACCTATTCTTATTGTAACTTGATATGCCAAGGCTGGTTAAAATCCTTTGGGAGGATAAAAGCCTCCCCTTTCATAAGCACAAAGGGAGGACGAAAGGGTGCTGGAAAGAGAGGAGACAGAGAAGGGCTGAGAGGAAAGGAGGGAAGGGAATAAACTATCCAGCTGTAAAGAAAATAAATAACTTAATTAATAATAATAAAAAAATTGCCTCTCCTACATCTGTCCATTTTCTTTAAAACTTTTTGAAATCTGTAAGACTGCAGACCACAAGTTCAGCAAACCTGAGTCTGTCTACCTAGCAACAAGTCTCACCAACTCAAACTCCGTTTGGTTTTTAAAAATATTTTGTGTCTCAATATTTTTTGTTTTATTGTGTGACAATACTTCTGGAGAGTGATGAGCAAGCGTCTATTCACTCCAGACAAGGAAACAATGACAGACCAAAATTAGGATAACCTCAAAAATTATTTTGGTAGACCTATATTTTATGAGTGTTGCTTGCAGGAATATGGGTGAGAGGTTACTTATAAGAGCTTAAGTGACTGCAAGACAGCTGCATCATTAAATCCTACCCCAGCATGGGTGGCTGGCAGCTCAGGAAAGTTGCAAACCTGGAGTGATCTGCACAAATTGGAGATAAATCAACAGGAAGATGATGTCTCTTCCAAGCAGCTCTGCTCATCTCTGCTTCCTCCAGGCAGTTTCTTAGATCCTCTTCTAAGCAGCTTGCTTGTCTGCAAGTGTCTCTTAACCTTTTTAATGCTTGAGTATAGAGGGATGTAATGAATCTGGTCAGGGGGATTACAAGTTTGATTACCATGCTGATCTAAATAGTGAAACCATGACTCAAAAAGTAACTAATTTGTATCGAATTTATCAATTTGCTTTTATTGATCTTTAAAAATTTATCACGTATAAAAAAATAAAAATTTTATGGGCCTTTAAATACTATCATTACATCAGAGTTATTAGCAATATAGTCTTCCAAAAGACTCTAAATTATACATGATACACACTTAATTTTAATTATTAAATATGACTTAAATATGTTTATTATTGATAAAAACAAGATTAACTAGACATCATTTAATAATATTCCATGCAATAAATGCCACTTGCTTTGTATCATACCACATTAATGTTGACAACCATGATGATATTTAAGAATTTTCATGTGTTTCATATCTATCAGTTCTGTTCTACCTCACATAATAAAACTTTTCATTTAAAGTTTTGAAAGTTCAAGTTCTTCACTTTAAATTTTGAAGGGACAGGAAGAACAAGTATTAACCACCTCACTCATTTCAGTTGTACTATGATTGTTTGCATACAGACCTTTGTCCTTTGGCAACAATTTACTCTTTCTAAAACTGCAAAGGCATTCAGTTTTCAATTTTAGAACTCCTCTATATCGATGGAAAAGTGGAGAAATTTCAGAACCAAGCAGTCAAACTTCATGTAGTTCATGAAAAGAGTGCATAAGAATGAACACTGGGAAGTATTGCTTATGACTCGTTTCTCAAGTGATAGCTCACACAGCTTTTCCAGTTCTTTAACAAAATGCCACACAGAGTTATCCTTTGAAGTCACTGAAAACATTTCTAAATATAAGCTCGAGACCTTAGTCAATGAATTGAAATCTCTGCCACTTCAATAAAACTGACTTTATTTTTATCATATTTCCTCCATAATTATCTCAGAGAGCTCAAACATCTTACGTTGCGTCACATATAAAATAAGTACAATGAAAATTGATGTGGGCAACCTTCATTTCCATGGTTATGATGTCCTTTCCCAGCCTTTCTCAAATAGCATCTTTGGTCACTGAACTCAAGTCTTGCTATGAAGCTTTCTTGTACTCAGCAGATATTCTCTTAGCCATCTCTCATGGGTCTGTCTCCACTCTTGCCTGGGGAAAGTTTCATAGAAAACTTTTACTTCACTAAGATACACACACACATACATACACACACACACACACACATACACACACATACATATTAAGCTACATGAATTTCTCAAGTTACTAGTAATAAATTAACAAATTTTACAAATTTTAGTATATGACTTCTGGTATCTGCTTTCAATACACTTATACAGACAGAAACAATACAAATTAGAAGTGATTCTGTGAACCAAGTTCTATGGATTTAATGTGTATGTGTGTGTGGGGGGGTATGTCTTTGTGTCTTTGTGTCTTTAGAAAAAACTATGAAAACCTCAAGACTTTCTTAACAGTTAATATAACTGCTTAACTCTATGACCTCAAGTAGAAACTACATAGGAAAATAAAAACAACCATTCTATGGGCAATTTCCCACAATCCCCGTGTTAAGTAAGATTGCCTGAGTTTTATTTTATTTCTTCTTGTCCTAAACTTAAAGGTACACGATTCTAATTTCTTTGATTTCTGATTAATTAATTAATTAATATTACTTTTGTAGCTTAACCTGTGGGAATATATGCTCTATTATTGGCTTGCTTATTACTGCTATTCATGTATTTCAGAGTACACGCCGTGCCTTCAGAACAGTGAAACACATAAAGATAGGGTAACAAGTGAAGACAGAAAAGTAAAAACTTAAATGCCAAATGAGAGGATTATTACGTATCTAAGAGGGGAATTTGCCAGGTTGTAAGCACTTCTTTCACGTTTCAACATTATGGTTTTTGTTTTCCCCTCTTATCTTTGAAAGGCACTTTACAAAATGAGGAAGAAATTCTTTGGGTTTTTCATGATTTTTTTTCCTAGATTAATTTAATTCCTCAAGCAATGCTTTGAGGAAGTTGTTGTCACATGTGCTTTATCATTTTACCTGGACAAAATTACTACTAGGTACCATATTTCTGAGTTTAAATATTAAGTTTAAATTTCTTGAGCAGTATGATCTTGCTTTGTTAAAATAGCAATTTAATACACATATTGTATCTTTAGTTAAATAATTATAAAAGTGTTAAGTATATTATTGAAATAATAAAAATAGTACCATGAATAATTAACTCTATTTTAAATATATTGGTGTATTTTTATAATATTCTGGTACTTCATTACCAGAATTTTTGTGTGGAATTCAGAATTATCATAAATATTGGCCAAAGATTACAAAGTTTCTTAAATACTTAAAGAATAGAATTAATGACATTACAAATAATTTTAAATTACTTTAATTAACTTATGAGTGATAATTTTTGCTAACAGATCATTTTCTTGATTGTTTTATGCAAACTATTTATAATATTAGAGGTTTAAAAATACATTTGGCATTTTGTGCAGAAACTATTTTAAAAAAATGTTATTTTTCAGTAATGTTTATTCTTAAATAAACACTTTGTTGTCATATTGCCATCTGGTTTTGTTATTACGTGTCCCTTTTTATTTATCTTCATTTCACATGGAAATTGATAGATATTGCTTAACATTTCTTTCTGTACGAACAATCAATGACCACCCTCACATTCTTGAAGGAAGAACTCTTGGTAATCAAACATGTTTGTGAAACAAGAAACCCTTCTCCCACTTTTAGAAAGACTTCTTACCAAGTCAATAAAAATTTTAAGAATTAACACCATGAAACACATGGTGATATTTTGAATATAGATTTACTCAAGGTTCACTATTAAATAGATATATCTTCATTGTCATATTCTACACACTGAGATTCCTACAGATGTCATATAAAATATTTTAGATTATTAAAATAAATCATACTCTGTAATTTATACACTATTAATTAAGCATTTGTAATATGTTATGGTCTTGAAAATCTTAAAAATTAGTATATTTCTTTTTCTGCTTAAAATATATTTTCTAGTATTTGGTGTTTCTACTATTGTTATTTCTATCTGGTGGCTTATTATAATGACTAATTGAATAATAATTAACAATACCAAAATTAAAACAGCCTCTATTTCTTGTTTTAAGTTGTTGTATTTCTTTGATAATTGTGAAATTATGTACAGTAGATTGAAATAAACTTTCTCATTTAAATAAATGTATACATTCTATGAATGTATATTTTAAATACTAGTTGTTACACACACAAAAAAATCACTTAAATGTTTTTTACCTATATAATAAATTCTTTATCTGGTATACACACAAAGGAACAAAGAAAACTATAACAGAGAGCCAGGAATGTGGAAGGATACTACCCAGAGAAGTACCTCAGCATCTCAGAACTTTGAATATCTAGGCATCTTCAAACAGGCATTCTCTAAACAAATAGATGAGTCCTGAATACAGACTGATTAGGTCTTAAAATAATGACAAATTTATTTTGATACATGAGTTAAATATATTATAAAACTCAGTAGAAGACAGGAATTAGATAGAAGGCACTTCCTAATGTATTAATCAGAGTCCACTATGAACTTCTAGTTTAGAAAGATAGAACAGATGTTGATAACCCACCATTGTATATCAAAGTGATAACCTCACACAACTTCAGAGCAAGAACAGTGTGTTACTTTCTAATAAGATTTCCATTTAAAATTTATGTGATGAAATAGTATAATTTTGCATATTAAAGAGAAAATGTGTGTGCTAGAGAGATGGCTTGGTTCTTTATCTCTCTCCTTTTATTGAAAACAGATATTTTACACACATAATATATCCTGATTATGGTTCCTCTTCCTCCCATTTCTTCCTCACTTTCTCTTCTGGATCCAATCTTTCTCTGATTAGAAAAAAACAGGATTCCAAGGGTTAATAACATATAATTAATATATATATATATATATATATATATATATATATATTTATATATATATAGTCAAAATAAAAACAAAAACTAACACATCATATTGGCCCAAAACCAAAACAAACATGCAACAAAGGCAACAAAAACCAGAAGGAAATGAACCCAAGAGAAAGCACAAGAAACAAAGACTCACTCAGTCATACCCTTTGGAATTCTAGAATAACACTAACCTGAAAGCCATAAAATACATGCAGAGGATCTAGTGCAGACACATACTGGACCTGTGCATGTTCCTTCAGTCTGGGTGAGTTCATGTGAGTTTTGCTCATGACAATATACAGGGCCATGTGTTCTTGGTGTCTTCCATCTCTCTGATTCTTTCATACTTTCTACCTCTTCTTTCTCGGGTTTTTCTGAGACCTGAGGGAGACATTAGATGGAGACATTCATTTAGGGCTGAGTGTTCCAAGGTGTCTCAATCCCTGCATGAAGTCCAGCTATTGATCTCCGTATATGTTCTTTTCTGCTGTAGAGGGAAGCATCTCTGTTAATACTGAACTATGAGTGCAGAAGAATATTATTAAGAGCCATTGTATTGCTAAATTTGTTTAGACTAGTAGTATTTGATTTTACCCTAGGTCCCTGGACTATCTAATCTAGGGTTCCATCTCATGGAGCAGGCCTTAAGTCAAATCAGATACTAGCTGGTTACTCCCATAAGCTTTGTGTTCCTATTGCAAATGCATATCTTGCAGGCAGGACACTGTTGTTGATCCGAGAGTTTTGTTCTAAGTTGATGTTTACATTTCTCTTTGGTAGCCTGCAGAGTACTTTCTTGTACCAAAGTCACCAGCATGCAGGGGTGAAGGTTCCATGTAGTCATCACCTCCACTTCACTATGTTCAATGACTTGTGGGAGTAATGTTCTCAGCAGTGGGGCTTGCTGTCAGTTTGTGGAAAGCAACCTATAGTTTTGGCCACACCCTGGATTGTTTGGGGATTCCCATGGGACTCCTTTGGCCAGAAACTCAATTAAACCTAACCCAGCCTCTGTACTAGAAGCAGCATATAGTGAGAAATCACCAGTTTGGACTCCTTAATCCCCCATTATATGACAATGTCATTTCAATAGATTTCATATTCGTATATATTTTAGGAAGCTTATATAAAGTTTCCACACTACCCCTCAGATAGTCTTTAATTTTAGCTGTCTTTGCATGTATTCCCTCCCTAGAGCCTCTCTGTTTCACCCCTCCTCTTTTCCTCCACCCATTTTAGCCCCCCTTCTATTTATAACTATTTTATTTCATTTTCCTAATGAGATCTACCTGCCCTGTCTCCTTACTCTATACTGGCCTGTCCCTTTACTCTATACCCGACCTCTCTAGTTCTTAAGGTTGTAGCTTGATCATCACTGATATAAAAACTGATAACCACATGTAAGTGAATACAGTTCCATATTTGTCTTTCGTCATTTAAGATGAATTTTCTAATTCCACTGATGTGTGTGAATGTGTGAATGTACCACATTTTCTTTACTCATTCTTCTGCTGAGGGATACCTAGGTTGTTTCTGATTTCTGGCTGTTAGGAATAGAGAGCAGTAATGACCATGGTTGAACAAGTGTTTCAATGGTAGGAAAAGAGCATTTGACTCCCATCCTCCCAAGGAACTACCACATTGACTTTAATAGTGACTATACAGGTTTGCTCTCCCTCCATCAATTGGTAAGTGTTCTCCTGACACCTCATCCTTGTCATCATGAGCTGCCACTTGTTTTCCGGATACTAGCCACTCTAATAGTCTCAAAGTAGTGATTTATACAGGTGAAAATATTGAATACTTCTCAAAGAGTTTCTCAGAAGTTAACTCAGTTCTTAACACCAATTGCTGCTATGCAAAGGATCAGGCGTTTGTTTCCCACACCCATATGGGGCTGTTCACATCTGTAACAGCCTGGAATTCCAGGTTCAGGGAATCTGAAACCCTCTTTTGACTTCTGCAGGCACCCGAAACCTTGCAGCATATAGTCATACATATATGCATAATATAAATATATCTTAAAATTTTTAATTAAAATTAATTGTAGTTAAAAATAAAAGTTATATATAAATGGGTAAACAGGATACTGTTTTATATCTTTCTTTTTCATAAATTGTTATTTTAATTGTTTTGATTTCAAATTTAAATTTACAAAGGTGCATACAATAACAGCAATAAAATCTTTTCAACTAAAATGTGTTATTATGAATTAGCAGCATTCATTTTTTAGGTAGTCTCATAGTACCCTGGGCTTTCTAATAGAATATGAAATTACCTGTGAAATACTAATGATATGTACTAAATGCAACTTGAGATTCTTTGGTCATTACTCTCACTCAATTATTAATAATAGCATATTATTATATTAATGTTATAATTAATGTAATTTCTATTTACAAATTAGGAAATGAGGCAATTTGACCACTCTTTCACTTCAGGTTGACTGACTCTAAGGGACTGCATTATTTTACCATATTTTATAAAATAGCTAGCAAGATAACATATTTAGGTATTAAGTTAATTATTTTTCCTAAATTTCTGACTACTGCTAAGTATGATAATGACATTAATGATCTAAGAAAGTCTAAAAAATGATTCTTGACCATTTATATAGTCAACAAGAATTAATGCAATTAACAGGCACAGCAAACATTAACTGAAAAAGTTAAAATACTTCATTGTTGATACTTACCTTAGTCTTAGTTTTATATACTTATCATAATGATGGTTATATGGTACCATCAAATATATGATATATAAACATTTTTATCATGTGTACTTGTGAATAACTGTATAATATTTATATAAATACTTATGAATGGAGGAGACATTCCACAAAATAACTATATTCTTTTGTCTCAAGCAACACAAGATATGCAGTAATGATTCAGAAGAAAATTATAAATTATTGCATCTTATAAAGCCAAATTGGAGCCACTCATGTAGACAGCCCCTGCATCCTCTGCACTCAGAAGGCAGAGGCAGGAGGATCAAATTCAAGGCCAGCCAGATACAGAAAAAGAACTTATTTTTTTTCATGTAATCTCATTGAGTGACTTAATCTTGTGGTTCCAATAACATGGAAAATTGATCTCAGTTAGTTTAAGATATAGCTATAGAAATAATAATCTACAATATTAATATAAAGATTATTAATATGGATTCTAGCAAATGATGCAATATAACTAAACTATTTTGCTGAGAAATAACAGAATTAGACATCATATTCTATTTTATTTGTTGTTTTAGTCAAAGTGGCACATATATGAGCAAATTAAGTAAAATATGAATCATTAGTGTCCACTAGATAGATTTAGTCTTTCACCAAAGTGATAGCTTTTAAAATTCTGTAATTCATTAAAACTCTCAGCAGTCCTCATCAACTCTGATATATTAGTGTTGGGTGTTCCTTGAGAATGGTTAAAAACACTCCCTCACATTTCAACATGTGAAAAATAAATTTGAGAGTTCTACAGCCCCCTAAAAATCATGTGACTGAAGGACTATACTTAAATTTTAAATTGGTGTTAGGCAATAATCAAATACCCAGTTATAGATGAATACATGGTTCAATCATCATTATTATTTTCCAACTAATTAAAACAGAGCACAGCACAACTTGTATATAAGTAGAAAGAGAAAATTTAAGAAATTATATTAAATAGAATCAATAAAAGTATCTCAATGATTGAGACTGCTAAAATCTCTCCTGGTTCACCGAGAGAATTTTGTTCTGTCTTTCCTGAGGTGGGATTCTGTGCCACAAAGTCAGGTGACCCAAACCTTGCCTCCTAGTAGCTTCCACATCTTCTCCTTCAAATATTTGGGAGATTTGGAAGGTAACTCATGCACTCATACATTTTAAAGTAGGTCTTTGGAAATCATTTGTAGCAGTGAATGGTCAACTTTATTTATTTAGCCTTTGAGTATCTGTCCATGGACCTGGTACATGCTAAAAAAAACACTCTGAGATATATCCCTGGCCTGACACTGAACTTATAAGATGATATTTTATAACTAAAAAGAAACGTTATTTCAAATATTCTGTGTGATAATCAGCCACACTAATTTTATTTGGATCAATTTTATTGATGAAACAATTTCCAAAATAAGAAAAAAGAAAATTCCATGAGTTAAAGTGCTGTTTTTATTTACATTTATGCATTTCATTAATACTTATTCACTATTAATATTTTCAAAATTAAAGGGAAAATAAAATCTATCCTAGGTATTATAAAACAGAACAGTATAAAAAGTCAACTACTTTAACCACTACATTACAGTCTTCTACCTAACATTTAGTTGTTACAGATATGTAGTGTGTAAATTGAGATGGAGACATTGACACTAAAACTTTGCTGGTGTCTGGGTTTTAAAAATTCCCCATGTTTCCCTGTAGCAAGTTCTAAATTTATGTTAGATTCATGTTCTCAATTCGTGATGACTGTCCCCAAAGAGGAAATCTATTACTGACTTTGAAATGATAATATTATTTCATACCTAACAAATAGTATGGCCACATTTTTATGTTATTTTTCTGATACTTATCACAATCTAGGCACTAGGATTTTACTCAATGATGCATGCATGGTGATATTCTCTCTGAGGATATGTAAAGACTTCACAGATTCTTGAATTAGTTTCTAGTAAGCACATTAATGACTTCATTGTTTCAGATAATAAACTTTGTAGCAGACAGTCTTTGCTCAATGTTGGATGTCTCCCGAAGTGTTTGTTTTCCCTATATATTAAGAGACTGAATTAATGTCTGTGCAGAGTCAGGCTGCCCAGTGAAACACAGATGTTGAGTGCCCTGAGCCCCCAAGCCCTTTGAGAATAAGACAATTTTCTGACTGCTACATTTCAAATCACAAATTCCTGAAATAGAAGAGCATTCTTTAAATATGCTCTGAGATCAGTGCAGGTCCAGTGTCTCTCTTCTATCTCTGCCATCTATGAGCACTCAGTTTCTTGTATTTTTATTTAAAAAACAAAAAAGAAAGAAAGAAAAAGGAAACAGGAAAGAAATAGAAGGAAAAATATATAAAGAATTATATTAGTTTAGGAAGCAAATTTGCCTTTGGAAGTCTAAATTACTTACATGTAACCCAGAGTCATTCAGTTTCTCAAAGAGGCCTAGACAGTGTGGGTACTGGCCTGGTGGTATACCTTGAGGCCTCTTCAGGGTTAATTCATCTCTGCATCTGTGAGATCCCATGGCCTTGAAGTCACTGGAGTGTCCCATGCACCTTTATTTCTATTTGCTGTGTTTGGATCTCTGCCTGTTTACTACAGCACTCATGTCACATGAAAAGAAGCAGGCTGGGATGTTTTATCTCTTGTCTGAGCTAGCTTCAATTAAATTAATGGAGCCATTCAGCTCGCTTGTTCCCATTTCAGATGTACCCCGATGAATACATTAAAAGATCTTAAGTCTCAAGATGGTACATCATAGTATTAGGCAGCCACTCACTTCTCTCTGCCCTCTTTTTCTGTAAATCAAATAATTAATGAGATCTCCCCCTCAGTGAAGCACTTCATCAATATATTGTGGCAAAGGGAAAGGGCCCTCTTTGCTTATCTTAGAGCTTTTATCTCCATCTGTGTAGGATTTTGTGGGCAAATGTAGTGATATCGAAATGACAAAATATTGACTGATTCTTACAGTCTATCTGTTCTTTACAGCTGAGAAGGCTTAGTGAAATGCAGTGTATGATACTCAGAAAAGAAGCAGGAGCAACCTTGGCAATGAGCAGTGGATATTTTGTATTCAATAAACATCAGGTAGGAAGACTTAGTTTTGATGGAGATTGTTATCACTGGATGTGTGCACAAGTCTACTGTGAAATACTATATAGTGTACACTAAAAAAAAATGGAGTGACCCATTGTCTATCTTAATAGTATTTCATAAAATTATATATCATTGTATTTAAATTTTTAACAATTATTGTACAATAGCTTGAATTTTAAAATGGCATTGTATAAATAAACATGTGAGGGTACACATCACATGACATCATGACTGAATCACTCTCTCCTTCCAAAGTCAATTCTCCTGACTGCAAAGGACTGTGTGAAGTAGCTTTATACTGTAATAACTTTAAAACACTTAGATAGGCTTTGATGAATAATGAAATCTCTCTCACAAACATTGGCATAAATATGGACAATTATAGCAGAAAAGAACAAAATTATGTTGTTAAATATTTTCTAATTTGATAAAAGGTTTTAATATTCTTGTGAACAAAGATTTTGAAGAACTAATATTTTGAAATGTAAGTCATAAAATATAAATAGTTGCTTGTTTGAAAGATAGCACACTCCCACATTACTTGATAGTGAGCTGTAGCAGTTTCCTTTATGCTGCTATTTTTTATGAGTTATTAAAAATTCTTTGGTCCTTGATCATCCTGTCAAATGTACCTGAGAATCCTACAAAAAACTCAGTGAACAATGATAATTGCACTTAAAACTCTGAACAGTATTCAGAAAATATGGTATCTCCTCCTAGTTCTCTGTATCTTTGTATCTCCAAAAGGTTCCAAATGAGGTATGAGGTGTGTGACCTAAAACTATCACCAGGTCTATGGAATAATGAACGTGAACACCTGCCCTTTGTTCTTAAGTCCAAAAAGAGATCTCATCAGAGACACAGCTAAAAAAATCAGCTTTCTTACCCTTGCCAAGGCCACAGTGAGTCCAATAGGTGATAGCTATAAGTGTTATCAGATAAATGGTGGCACTAGGTGATGAACTAGTACTTGATAGAGAGCTGGGCCAATGACAGGCCAGGTCTCTACTGTTAACAGCATCAGCAAAAATAAAATAAGAATCTATCTTCATCTACATTTGGAATACCCTTGCCAAATTACTCTAAATCAGAATCTTAACAAGAGATGTCTCCTACTCCCTATCCTTGGTGGCCAGGCATAACTAACCTGTAGAAAATCCCAGCCACAGCTTTCCATCGTCTACCCATTATCCATTGAACTCATGGTATGAAATTTTTTCTTTGGTTTTGAAAAATAAAGTTAGGTAATGTTAGGTAGTATGAATTCTGGAATAAAGAAACACAATCTGATAAGACAGGAAAAAAAACTGAAGGATACCTGCCTAAACTTTGTAGCCTGTGTGCTTTCCAGGAGGTCCACAGTGACCAAGGACATAGGTAAGAATTTCACCCAAATAATCACGCCAGCTAGGGATACTGACACAGCACAGCTGATGAAGGACCACCCCCCAGCTCCACCTTCCTTCTGGTCCACTTCCCCACCTGGGCCATAGCAGTGGCCTGATACCGACCAAACACTACAGCCTACAAGCTTTCGATTAATCTAGCTCTACAGAGGATATTGGAAAAAAAAACTCCAACACAAGGAGAATAACTACTGTGGCAGGATTTTCCTTGTCCACAAACTACACCTAAGGAAACACAATAAACTAAACAGTTGACAACAAACCCAAAAGAAGAGAATCATACAAATAACACCACCTCCAGAAAAAAATAAATTACAGGAAGAAACAATCATCTGTCTTTAGTATCTCTCAATATCAATGGACTCAGTTTTCCAATAGAAAAACACAGGCTAACAGACTGGATACATAAACAGGATCCAGCCTTTTGCTGCATATAAGAAATACACCCCAGTGAGAAAAAACAGATACTACCTGAGAGTAAAAGGCTGAAAAAAAAGTTTTCCAAGAAAATGGTCCCAAGAAACAAGCTGGAATTGCCATTCTAATATCAAATAAAATAAACTTTCAACCAAAAGATATTATAAGAGATAGGGAAGGATACTTCATATTCATCAAGGACAAATTCCACCCAAAGGAAGTCTCAATCCTGATCATCTTTGCCCCAAATGCCAGGGTACCCACATTCGTAAAAGAAACTTCAAAGCACACATTTTACCTCACACAATAGTAGTGAGAGACTTCAACACCCCACTCTCACCAATGGACAGGCCATTAAAACAGAAACTAAAAGAAAAACAGTGAAACTAACAGAAATTATGAACCAATTTGATCTAACAGATATCTGCAGAACAGTTCACCTCAGAATAAGAGAATATACCTTCTTTGCAGAACCTCACTGAACCTTCTCCAACACTGAACATATAATTGGACATAAAATAAACCTCAACAGATATGAAAGAATTGGAATAATCCCATGCATTCTATCAGATCACTAAGGACTAAGGCTAGATTTCAATACCATCAAAACCAATAGAAAGCCTACATACTCATGGAAACTAATCAATTCTCTGCTTAATGATAACTTGGTCAGGGAGGAAATAAAGAAATAAATCAAAGACTTCATTGAATTCAGTGAAAATGAAAACACATCATACCCAAACTTATGGGACATAATGAAATCAGCTCTCATAAGAAATTGGAGAGATCACATACAAGTGACTCAATAGCACACCTGAAAGCTCTAAAACAGAAAGAAGCAAACATACCAAAGAAGGCAGGAAACAGTCAAACTCAGGGCTGAAATCAACCAGTTAGAAGCAGAGAGAAGGATACAAGGAAACAACAAAACTAAGAGCTGGTTCTTTGAGCAGATAAACATGATAGATAAACTCTTAGCCAAACATACTAAAGTGCACAGAGACAGTATACAAATTAACAAAAATCAAAATGGAAGCATAACAACAGAACCTGAGTAAATTTAAAAAAAAGAAAATCATCAGATCCTGCTACAAAAGCCTATACTCTGCAAAACTGGAAAATCTAGATGAAATGGATGATACCACATACTAAAGTTAAATCAAGATCAGGTAAACTATCTAAACAGTCCCATAACTCTAAGAAAATAGAAATAGTAATCAAAACACCTCCCAATCAACAAAAGCCCAGGAGCAGATGGTTTTAGTGAAGAACTCTACAAGACCTTCAAAGAAGAGCTAATACCAATACTCCTCAAACTATTGAACAAAATAGAACCAGAAGGTACACTACCAAATTTATTCTATGAAACCACAATCACTCTGATACCTAAAACACACAAAGACCTGACAAAAAAAGAGAACTTCAGATCAATCTCTCTTATGAATATCATTGCAAAAATACTCAATAAAATTCTCACAAATGGAATCCAAGAACACATCAAAACCATGACTTACCATGATCAAATAGGTTTCATCCTAGGGATGCAGAGATGGTTGGTTCAATATAGGAAAATCCATCAAAATAATACACTGTACAAACAAACTCAAAAAGAAAAGAAAGAACACATGATCATCTCATTAGATGCTGAAAAGGTCTTCAACAAAATACAAAATTAGATGCTGAAAAGGCCTTCATGTCAAAAGTTCTGTAGTGATCAGGAATTCATGGCACATATCTAAACATAATAAAATACATATATAGCAAACCAACAGCTAATGTCAAGTTAAATGGAGAGAAATTAAAAGCAATCCCACTAAAATGCAGGACAAGACAAGGTTGCCCACTCTCTCTCTATCTGTTTAACATACTACTTGATGTTCTAGTTGAACAATTAGACAACAAAAGGATATCAAGCGGATACAAATTGGAAAGGAAGTAGTCAAAGTATCACTATTTGCAGATGATATGAGAGTATACATAAGTGACCCCCAAAATTCCACCAAAGAACTACTACAATTGATAAACAACTTCAGGAAAGCAGCTCGATATAAATTAACTCAAACAAATCAATAACTTCCTTTTACATAAATGATAATCAGGCTGAGAAGGAAAGTAGGAAACAGCACCCTTTACAATAGCAACAAATAGTATAAAATATCTTGGTGTAACTCTTACCAAGCAAGTGAATGATTTGTATGACAAGAACTTCAAATCACTGAAAAAAGAAATAGAAGAAAACCACAGAAAATGGAAAGATCACAAATGATCATGGATTGGTAAGATTAACATAGTGAAAATGGCCAGCTTACCAAAAGCAATCTACAGATTCAATGCAATCCCTATCAAAATTCCACACAATTCTTCACAAACATGGAAAGAACAATTCTTGATATCATGGGGAAAAACAAAAAACCCAGTTTAGCCAAAACAAACCTCAACATTAAAAGAATTTCTGAGAAAATCACCATCCCTCACCTCAAGCTATACTACAGAGCAATACGATAAAAACTACATGATATTGTTACAGAGACAGACATGTTGATTAATGGAATAGAGTTGAAAACCCAGAAATAAAACCACACACTTACAGACACTTGATATTTCACAAAGAAGCCAAAATTTACAAGGGGAAAAAAATAAGAAAGCATATTCAGTAAATGGTGCTGGTCTAACTTGCAGTCTATATGGAGAAAAATGAAAATAGACCTGTATTTGTCACCTTGCACAAAGCTCAAGTCCAAGAGAGTCAAGGACCTCAACATAAAACCAGGTACACTCAATCTACTAGAAGAGAAAGTGGGAAAGAACCTAGAACTCATTGGCACAGGGGCAAATTTCCTGAACAGAACACCAATGGCTCAGGCTCTAAGATCAACAATTGATAAATGAAACCTCATAAAAGTAAAAAGCTTCTGTAAGGCAAAGGACATAGCCAATAGGACAAATTGGCAACCTACAGATTGGGAAAAATAAGTCTTCACTAACCCTATACCCAACAGAGGGCTAATATCCAAATTATATGAAGAACTTAAGAAGTTAACCTCCGAAAACTCAAATAATCAAATTAAAAAATGGGGTAACAAGATAAACAGAAAATTTACAACAGAATAATCTCAAATGGCCAAGAAGTACTTTTAAAATGTTGAAAATCCTTAGTGATCAGAGAAATGCAAATCAAAACTACCTTGAGATTCCACCTTACAGCAGTCAGAATGGCTAAGATCAAAAACTTAACAGCAACAGCAGATTCTGGGTAGGATGTAGAGAAATAGGAGCACTCCCCCATTGCTGGTGGGATTGCAAGCTGATAAAACCATTTTGGAAATCTGGAGGTTTCTCAGGAAATTGGAAATAGTTCTACATGAAGACCCAGCTACACCACTCTTTGGCATATACCCAAAAGATGCCCCACCACACCACAAGGACACTAGCTCCACCATGTTCATAGCAGCCTTATTTGGAATAGCCAGAAGTTGGAAACAACCCAAATGTCCCTCAACCAAAGAATGAATACAGAAAATGTTGTTCGTTTACACAATAGAATACTTACTATTCAACTATCAAAAATGAGAACATCATGAATTTTGCAGGTAAATGGATGGAACTAGAAGCTATGAAACTGAGTGAGGTAACTCAGACCCAAAAGGACATACATTGTATGTACTCACTGATAAGTGGATTTAGCCAAAAAGTACACAATGTTTAAGATACAACCCATAGACTGTAAGAAGTGTAACAAGCAGAAATTCCCAAGTGAAGAGGCCCAATCCTAATTAAAAGATGGAATGAAATTATCATGGGAGGCAAAGGGAGGGAGGAATCTGGGTGGGAGAGGAGAAACAGGGGAACAGGATCAGATATGTGGGAGGGGACAGGACAGAAGCCAGAGGGCCAAGAGAATGAATGGAAATAAGCATCCTCTGGGAGTGGGAGGTAGGTGAATCTTTGAAAAAACAACATAGATTTGGGATGTGAGACACTTTCAGGACTCACTGGGCTTGACCTTAGCCAAATGCCCAACACTCGGGAAAAGGAACTCGAAGATTCCCCCTCTAGTAGATAGACAGGGCCTCAAGCAGAGGGGCAGGATTATTAGCCCACAGTCAAAATGCCTGACCCAGAATTGTTCCTGTTTAAAAGAACTACAGAGACAAAAACAGAGAAGAGACAGAAGCAAAGTCAGTCCAATGACCAGCCCAACTTAGGATCCATTTCATGGGGGACACCAGGCCTGGCACCACTATGCTATGAAGCCTGGCATGGCTGTCCTAAGAGGCACTATCAACAGCTGACTGAGACAGAAGCAGACACACCCTACTTTGGCCTGAAGTTGAGGACACCTATGGTTGAACTTGGGAAAGGACTGAAGAAGTTGAACGAAAAAGCAACCCCATAGGAAGCCAGTAGTCTCAACTAACTCAGATCCCAGTGAGCTCCCAGAGACTGAGCCACCAACCAGGAGCATACACGTGCTTGTCCATGGCCCCTGGCACATATGTAGTAGAGATCTGCCTGGTCTGGCCCCCATGAGAGAAGATGAGCTTAATCCTGTGAAGATATGAGGCACCAGAAAAGAGGGAGGCCTCAGGGGAAAAACAGCTTCTTCAAGGCAAGAGGGAGGAGGAATGGGATGAGGAACTGTGGGAGCGGGGACCCAGGTGGGGCAATGACTTGAATGTAAATGAATAAAATAATTTTTAAAAAGATAATTAAAATTTAAGTTAAAATGAGATAATAAGATTTCTTTAAATTATATGAGGAGATAGAAGAAGAGGGGGATGAGGGAGGAAATATGGGGAGAGAGAGTTAAATTTAATTGCCATTTGAGAGGTAGTATGGAAATCTAATACAGTAGAAGCTTCTTAAAACATATACATCTATAAAGGTGATCTAACTAA
>JADRCH010000005.1:31526291-31632520 GCA_019843965.1 Rhynchomys soricoides | reverse complement strand
GTCCTACCAGTAAGATATGCTAGGGTAATGGTGGCACAAACTTGTGGGAGTAACCAACCAACATCTCATTTGATGTTTGCTTTAGCCCACTCCATGAGTTGAAACCCATACATGACACTTCTTGAGTGACCAAGAACCTGAAATTAGTTAGCCCAGGGGCTTAGTAGAAAACCAAGTAGTACTGTTTTACTAAAGAACATTTCAGTACAATGACTCCTAATGATTTTTAGCTATACTCCTAGATAAGTGTCCTGCTCTACCATTATTGGAGAAGTTTCCTCCTTCAGCAAACAGGAAATAAACACAGAGAGCCTAGCTGGATGTTATGTAGAGAGTAAAAGACCTTAGAAAAGTTAGCCTTAAATAGGATGTTCCCATCGTATACCCCATGCGGGGGATCAAGGAACTCTGCAGGGTCAGGAGGAGTATAAGAGTCAGAGGTGATGGAAGGCATCAAGAAAATGAGATCCTCTAAATCACCATGATCAAAGTACATAAGAACACACAGAGACTAAGACAGCATGCACAAGGTCTACATGAGTCTGCATCAGGTCCTTTGCATATATATATATATATATATATATATATATATATGCATATTTCCAGATTAGTGCTTTGATGGGGTTCCTGAATGAGCTAATGAGTGGATTTTGTTTCTTGGGCCTTGGCCTCTTTCTTCTGTTTGGTTGTTTTGACAAATACTGAAGTGCTAGTCTTTGTTTTATTTCATTATATTTTATTTTGTTTAAAAATCATAATCTTTATTTTCAGTATTATTAGAATCAAACCAGGTATAAGTTACCCAACGGTTAATGAAAGATACACAGAACAGTTCTTCAAATAAAAGTAGTCATTCTTTATATAGATGCTAGGATCTCTACCTTTTAAAGTACAAATATATTATTTCAATAAGTAAAGCAGAAGTAATAAAGGTCTGTCATTCTCTGCATTATGATCAGTTATAAATTTCTGTAATAGTCTTCACTTCTGCAAATAAACTTCTCAAACATGGGTTGAGATCTTCATTTATTTCTGGATAAATTTTTAGAATTAGATTATGAATTAAACTGGTTTAAGAAAGTGACAATACCAGGATTTAGGGTCAATGGTCTCACTAGCCATGAGTACTAGACTATCTTTATAGTACTAGGCTTGAATTTCCTTCTACTGCAGAAGCCTTAAGCACAATTATAGCACTTGATTAGCACCCAAATTTAAGTAACACTATTGTCCCATCGGCAATCCTACTGATCCAGCCAGTGTTGAGCTTTGTAGTGTCTGCAGCTTGATAGAACTACCAATGTACTGCTTTCCCTTGACAGTACCTCCTGTGTAGAAAGGACTAGGAGGGTCAGTCCTCAGCAAGGAGGTTTCCAGCTCAGTTCCAGTTCCTTTATTCTAATCCTTGTGTCAGAACCCTGTAGTGTATCTAGCAATAGGATCTTACATTCAAGTTCTGGGAGAAAACCAAGTGTAAGGGCAATAGCCTACATTGTTTGGCAGAGTTTCTAATCCACTGACCAAAACACACTTGGCTTTTTAGTAGTCTATGGATCTTGGGGGAAGCAACATCAGCAAAGTGGCAAAGTGGCATAACTTCATTTACTCTCTCTCTCTCTCTCTCCATGTATATTCATGCATATATATATATATATATGCACATATACACACATATAAATGTATTTATCTATGCATACATAAATATATATATGTATACATGAATGTATATATGCATGTGTATATAGCACATGCGTATGCATATATGCATAAATATATGTATATATGACACATGTATGTTAGGTAAACATTAAATAATGTTTCCCTGTAGCTTATAAAATATCCTGTGTGAAAATATGTTTCATCTTCTGTCTGCATTGTCCTAGGCATTGTACTTACATCACCGAGTTTGCACTCAGCATTTATTTCTGTTCATCTTTCTGTTTCATAAAGACATTTCCTTGAGTTGCATTTATTATGATTATTTGCTCTGGTTGAGCTTACCAAATTGTGGCATTTTTCTTGATTCTTCTTTTTCTTTATCTATTAGATTTATTATCTATTTTGTTGGCTCACTATATTACTTTTATATTTATAAAGCTTTTTACACTTTTAATAACTGCTAACATGATTATAGGGTACATGATATAGGGTACATGATCTATCATGAATTCTTTCCTGATAATTTGTATAAGAAACCTAAAAGATGATAATTATCTACACATTACCTCCTGAATTTATAGATATATTTTATAAACTGGAAAAGGCACTTTCATTTTCTTTAGTTTAACTCACATATAATACATCTTTAAATAATTTAAGAAAAAAGAATGTTATATTTATTTATCTATTCCCATATTAGATTATATTTTTGCTGCTCTTCATCAGCAGGATCTTAAATTACCCTACGTGATTCTTTTTAACATGAAGATAATTACTTGTGAATCATTAATAATGCTTTATCTTACTAATATATTTTTTCAGTTTAAAATATGGATATTTATTTATTTCATTTTTGAAGGATGTTACCTTGGGCTCAAAATTGTTTGGATAGTTTTCAATATGCATTTTGGAGACATAGAAATATGAGTCCATTTTTTCTATTTTTTCCATGTGCCTGATATGAGGTTGTAACTATTTTATTGTTTCTCTTTGGATGTCTCTATGATTCTGACTTCTTCCTTTCTTCTTTAAGTGGCACAACTCCACATTGGTAGATATAATTTATTTTATATTTCACTTGGGGTAGGAGGTTTAATAAATTTCTTAAATACTTGAATTAATGTTTTCATTACCGATGCTGCTCTAGAGAATATGTCTTGAAGTATTTCTTTCTGATGCCTCTCACTGTTTCTTCTAGAACTCATATTTCTTTTAAAAATGGCACAGACAGACAGACACACAAAGTTTGATTATGTGATAATACCTTATGCATTTAAAGTTTCTTTTAATAATTCTTTCTGTGTTTGCTTTATGTAAGTTAGCTTGGTTAATTGTTTGGGAGTTTATTGAATTCCATTGAATACCTTCTGTGTTATTCACAGTTATCACTTCTATCCTTAGAACAACTCCTAAAATGATTCCAAAGTTGCTGAGAAATTACTACCATAGTCACCATAAGCACCATTAGAGTTTGCTGAGAAATTACTGCCATAGGCACCATCAGAGTTTTCAGCCTGTTCAATCATAGGTGCGACACATCATTTGACAAAAATCAATTCCTGGATTCATGAAGAATTCATGAATAGAACTGTTTCATGAATCAAATGATATAAAAGAAAACTTTTATGGTAAAAGCAATCATCCTTGCAGTTCTGAAATACTTTGTAGACAATATGAAACTCCACTTGTACCATTAGTGTGTATACAATTTACTTAAATTCAAAGAACCTCTGTTTTGGGGACACAAACAAGTCCCCATGATGAATGTACCACATGGGAAAGTGTAGCTGAAATACTTATATAGTGTTTACAATTATATTTCAAGGCAAAAGTATTACTAATTTCTGTAAAATAATGGATTTCACAGTACCATTTTCTACTTGCACATAATGTCCTTTGATCTTAATGCCTTCTGCTCCAATAATGTTTTTATTGGGTCAGCTAAAGTAAAGGAGCCCAATTTTTCTTTATGAAAAAAGCAAAATAATAAAACACTAAACTCCAAAGTACCCAGTCCTGTAAGAGCATTAGCTATCCAGTCACTATTCTAAAGCTTAGAAACTCCAAGCTGTATAAGGGGCTCTTGCATTAAATATTACTGGAAGAACTAGAAACACAAATTTGCCGCTTTATGGTTATTCTCTGAAAATAAGAAAGCAGAGTAATTCCTGAACTGGAACTCTTTAAATGCTCATAGAACTAAAATGCACACACACACACACACACACACACACACACACACACAAAACAACAACAACAAAAACCAAACCAGACCCAACTCATTGTCTTTGAATAA
The DNA here is from genome assembly GCA_019843965.1 of Rhynchomys soricoides. Taxonomy (NCBI): domain Eukaryota; kingdom Metazoa; phylum Chordata; class Mammalia; order Rodentia; family Muridae; genus Rhynchomys; species Rhynchomys soricoides. Next base: position 31,628,565 of record JADRCH010000005.1, on the reverse strand, counting down.
AGCATTTGGTTTAGGAACCCATGGTGAGAAAATAGCAGAAAATAGTAGAGAACCTACCTCTACTATTCTGCTTAGAGGACAGAGTATTTAAATCAACTCCTAGTGACTTATCATTATACCTGTAGATTCATTCATCTCTCAGCCTTCATCAGAAAAGCTTTATCTAAATCAGTAGATGGTCATTACCACAGTGTTTCACAACTATCCAAACTACAGAGCATAAGAGATGACTAGGGAATGTTTAGCTCTAAATGGAATATCTATATTACATTCTCTTCTCAGGGCTGGGGTTGACTATGGAAGAGGGGAGAGGATGAGTGTAAGAGCCTGGTCTTTTGAATAGATCAGGGAAGGTTCACAAAGGAACCCACAGTACTTGATCTTACTATATATGTTATTAAGAGCATCACCTTTTCAAGCCCAGTTCACACTATATCTCAGGAAAGAGGGGAGACTACTGTGTGGAGTTTCACTCTCATCTGAGAAGCTATTGACAAGTATTAGTCTGGGATGTTCAGCTTTCTGGAGAATTGTAGTGACTCTTTGGTCCATAGGGCTCCAGTAGAAAGCCTCACATCCAAGAATATTTGAATAGCACAAACTGGCCTTGATTGGTTTAGAAAAAGACACAAAGTTGGATGAGTAAGGATGGAGGGTGGAGTAGGATCTGGGAGAACTAGGGATGGAGGGTGAGTATGACCAAAGCACAATGCATAAAATTCTCAAAGAACCAATAACATACAAAAAATAATAATACAATGAAGTTAACAATAGGCAAGGAAAAGAACCATCATTTCTCAATATCAACCTAAAGATAAAAGACATATGCACACAAATGAAGAACTGACGAATTTGCTATTCTTCCCTAGAGTCAATATCGCACATCTATTTTTCTACTGCTATGAAATCAACCTTTTCTGTTGTTGGAAATTTGGCATATAGGAGAACAGCAATAGTCATTGTTCCTTTCCTGGCTTCTTTCACTCAACACTATCTCCTCCAGCTATACCTAGGCTTTGACTTCTGTTCAGTGAAGAAGTTCAGAAGCTCCTGATATTCCTAGGACTGTGCAAGCATAAAGACAAAGCAATCCAACAATCATCTTTTGATTTTAGCTACTCTGAGTTGTTTGTGGTTAGAAATGTGGTCAAAATTTTATTGTTTCTTGATGTTGATAGACTTAATACAAAACTTATTTGTTCATTTTTTTGGTACTTTCTTAATCTCCCCTAAATCAGCAATATCCCCAAAATAAATAATAGATTTTTCTATCTCAAACCCAAGGCAAAAGAGTCAGGATTGCACATAGATATTGTTAGAATTGAATATGGATTTAAAAAGTTACAATCTTATTCTTATACTTGGTTGTATTTTACCAGGTAGAAACTGTGTATAATTTTTTATCTAACAAAGTACTTAACTGGGAAACTGAGATTAGTATTTAGTCACCACTTTAAAACCTACAAATAGCTGACTGAGGAGCTAACTTATCTGTGCTTATTAATTTCTACTTAAGATGTACAGAAATTAGCAGATTCCTTTGAAAATTTATATGCAGGGGACTTGAGAGAAATAAGGTAAGAAGAGCATAAGAAAGCTCGTCAGCTGAGAAATCCTATGACATTAACTTCCTGCATAATCATCTGTGAGCAATGGATAGTGTTGCAACCTATTTCAATTTACAGAATCAAAATCATGACTGGAGGTCACCTGTCTAATCCCTGAGAATAGCAGCTTTAAAAAGAAAGATGTCTGGGTAATAACATGCCCATTATCTGCTTCTTATAGGTAACCTGCTTTTACCCTTTGACCCATGAATCCACCATGCTGAAATATATGTGAGAATAAACGCTTTGGAAAATGACAAATTAGTGCCAGTGAATCAGCACATCCAGCTGGGAGATGTCAGTGCAGTGGATGCTGCATGCACAGGCGATGCTCCCAGAAATGGTAATCAGTACAGAGAAGGACAGGAAGTTATCTCATTTAATAATTTTGGGGTTAAAGAGAGAAATAGATTGAGAAATAGGGAGCTATGCTTCAAATGGTGTAAATATCAAGAAGCTTTCATGAGCACCCACATTTCCTCAAAATGCATCACATTCTAAAATGTCCTCCCAATAGAGACTTCTTCCCTTCCTTTGGGATAGGATCATTGTTGTCTATCACAAAAGAAAAATTTTATTTCTATCCCCACACTATTACCTTGTAAAGTAAGCATCATCTTCAAGTGACCCCAGAACCATATTTACAGTATTTTTCAGTAACTTCTTATTTAATGTCAGTTATAAATATTGACTAAATCCTGATTTTATCCAAAGGCCTGGACTAATTGAGGTTTGAAATAACATATTGGTAAATTAGACAAGATAATATATATGTATATTGCTAAGTAGTAAAAACATCAGATTTCAACTAAACCCACATTAACATGGGATCATGTGATTGGAACTACAGTATAAGACTTAAACACTCTTTTTTCAGTACTGTGTGGATTGGATGGTGATATAATTTATGAAGTAATTCATGAGTCTGTACTGTCTTGGCATGCCATCAAATAAGAATTGGATACCTAACAAAATTAATATTCTATGACAACTGTTTTGAAGTAATGAAATCCTTTAAAACTTTTGCATATTTGAAGAGTAGCAGAGGTCTTGGTTTTACCTCCTTTTCTATATCTCAACAGGAGATTATTTTGAAATAATAATCTAAATTTCATCAAGTTCAAATAAAATAAAATTAAATGTCCTAAAATTCTACTTATGTTTATCAGCTTTGCAATTCTGTAACTTGATTACTATGGTTTATCTAAAAATCTTAAATATATGATCTTAGGCTACAGTAAGAAAATGATTCAGCAAATAAATTAGGGAGCACCATGGATCTGGTCCTATGAAACAGAAAAAATAAAAGATAAATGCACGGCTGTCAGCATGTAAAACATGCATTGGAATGATTATAGCAATACTTTACCAATATATACAGTGTGCTCCAATTGTCTGGGATTGTCCATTAATGTCTCGTTTCATTTCATAAAGTGTCTGGTTTTGAAGTTCAATCTACAACATTTGGCAACAATAGAGAGACTTGTGGAATTGAAGTTGGTATACACAAGTTTACAATTGACTTTCTTTTGGAACTGTGTTGTGACTTGTGGTAGATAATACTATCTAAGTTTGCTGTGAAGATAAAATGGAAGTCTTAAAAAGTGTCCTCCACCTCATCTATATGCCAAACATCACTGCAGATGCTTTACAATTGCTGAATTCATAATTGCTGTTATTTAGCCAACTAATGGCTACTGTGTAATGTGTGTAATTAAGATTTGGGATATTTTTTTGTTTTTACTTTGTATATAAATATATTTGTGGTTTTTTGTGTGTGTTTGTGTGTGTGTGCATATGTGTGTGCATGCCTGTGTGTATGTGTGTGTGTGTGCATGCATGTGTGTGTGTATGTGTGTGTGTGTGTGTATGCATGTGTGTGTGTGAGTGTGTGTGTGTGTGCATGCATGTGTGAGTGTGTGTGTGTGTGTGAGTGTGTGTGTGTGTGTGTGTGTGTGTGTGCATGTGTGTGTCTAGTGACAGTGGAGGCAGAAGAGGATGTGAGCATCCCCAGAACTGGAGTTATAGCAGGTTGTAAGCTACTATGTGAATGCTGGATCTGAACCCAGGTCTGGAAAAGCAGCAAGTGCCCAGATCTAATTTTGTTTGTGTCATGAGCTAGCGATATGATCTCATTTCTCTACTGAAATGACAAAGACAGCAAACTGCATTAAGTGAAATTTTTTCTGCTTCCAGGAAATATACCCAAAATCAAAGAGAGTTACTGTCTTAGGGTAAAAAGGCTGGAAAAAGGGTGTTCCATGAAAATGTAACCAAGAAGCAAGCAGGCAAAGCTATTCTAGTATGTGACAAAATAGACTTCAAAAGAAAATGAGACTGAAGAGATAAGAAAAATTACTTCATACACATTGGAGTAAATATTATAATTCTATACACACACATATATATACATACATACACAAATATATATATATATATATATAATCAGAAATAGTCCCTATTTTGTAAAAGAAATACTGTCAGAAGTAAATTTATAATTCCTTCAATACCTCTTACTCTAACCAATAGACATGTTATCCCCAAGAAACTAAACAGAAAACCATTGAGTTAAGTTACAGTATAAATCAAATACACCTGGCAGAGAGCTACAGCACATTCCATCCAAACAATAGAGGAATGCATTCCACTCAGCAGCTCATAAATCTTATCACATATTGGGACACAAAGCAAGCCACAGAAAATATGGGACAACTGAAATAGTACCTTGCACTCTATCCAACAACAAAGGAATACATGAAGAATGTCAAGAGCATGAACTAGAGAAAATATGCAAACTCATGGATACTAAACAGCACACTACCAAATGATAATTTGTCAAGGAAAAAAAAAACAATAAAGAAAATTTAGAATTCCCAGAATTGTTGTCATTAAGAGGTTGCCTTGGAGGGTTGGGTAGTAGAATAAAGGTCAAATGAAAGTAGAGAGTAAGAGGAGTGGTGGAAGAAGGTTTAAGCAAGCAGTGGAATGATGGGACAGAAAAATAGGGACTAGATTAATGCTAAACAAAGGAGAACATACATTAAGAAGCTTCTCAGGAACCTGTAATCCTGCAATCCAACTAAAACCGACATAATAAAAGGAAGCAACAGAACAAAGAACACTGGGACCTGTAGATTTCTAGCTTCCAAGCCCTCCCATATACCTTCCCTTGCTCTCTCTTATACCCATGACCTCTTTTTTCATTAATTGTTAAATGCACATACACACACAGAGAATATATATAATATGTTCGAACACACATACATGTATATACATACACACGTACATACATATACATATATATACTATATATACAATATATATTATATTTGTGTGTGTGTGTGTCATTCTGTATAATGTTACTCACTTGTATGTTTTCAGGGTTAACTAGTTGATATTAGATAACCAGTCAGTATACTCTTCCCTGGAGAAGACTATTTGATGAATGCTGGGCATTCCTTTGTTGACTATAATGCTCTGTGTAGAGCTGGGGATGCATAGATTTTCTCCTGCCCACTTTGTACTGTGTATTGTTTTTGTTCAGCTCCTGTTCAGGTGGTCATATTGATGAAATTGTGTGAGTGTAGCTTCTGACATTACTAGGAGACACAATCTCACAGCAAACTCCTTGATTCTCTGGCTCTTACAATCTTCCTGCACTTTCTCTCCGAAAGTATTCTGAGTCTTAGGTGTTGTGTGGTTTTGTAGGCTCATACTCTCTGGGACTGTGCTCTATAACTCTACATTTTAATTGGCTATAGTTTTCTGTAATGCTCTCTGTTTCTGTCCTCAAGAAGTATCCTTGATGACATGTGAGGACTACTTTTATCTGTGGTTATAAGGACAGATGTTTAGACTGTTGTTAGGGGTCACGTAGTTCATTAAAACACTGGTTATGGTTCTTCCCCACGATCCCTGACTTCACTAGACCTGATTAATTGGCTAGGTTTCCAGAACCACACATGATTTTCCTTCTGTTTAGTTGTTCCCAACTTTTTGAAAGGCAAACTTAAAAAGAAGTAGCCTCATTGGTGAACAGTGATGCTCACAGAAGACATTTGAATGTAAATCTCAGTGTCATGCATTGGTTATCTCCCCATGAGTTATTGACCAGAGAGGTCCTAAAATCATCACCAAACAAGACACAGTACTGCCATTGCTCTTGGTTCCCTGACATAATTAGAATCTTCTGCTGCAGCAACAATACATTTGGGTTTCAGACTGCAGAGAAACCAGTGTGACTGACCAGGGATATTTTTATGCTAAGCTTTAGTAGATCTAGAAGTCAGAAAGTTTGTTTCAGTGATCTTTTCACCTGCTATATCCTGTTTACTGTGATACTGATCTGCCAAGCAGATGTTCTACCAGTACCACAGTGACAAGAATGTTTATGGGGTTAACAACTGTTTTGACTGGATGTGAGGCTGGGTCCCTAGGATAAAATTCATACCAGGCACTGCAAACATGGTCAGAAAAAGAATGTTCAAGGACCCAGGCTCAAACAGAGGAAGATGCAGTGAATGTTATCCTCTGGACCTCATGTGAACCTATACACATGATCTGACAGATGATATTACCTACCCACGATCAAGCCAGTGTAAAAACTTCAGCTGTTATCACATTTACACAAAGTCTGCCCTAACAGGAGTCAATTGAATAAACTAATTGCGCTGGGGTTTTTTTGTTTGTTTGTTTTTGTTTTTGTTTTTGTTTTTTTGTCAAATAAAAGAGTTTAGTACTCTTTGCTCAAAGTCAATGTTCTATTCATATCTAGTTGGCCACTTCAACCTGTATTCATACTGCAGTTTGGGGCTTTTTCACCACCTTTTATATATGTTGCTAAAATATGAGAGCAAAGTAAATCACTAACAAGCTTCTGGTTTATCATCAAGACAGGTGAGTATAGTGCCTTATATTACCCAAGTGTCATAGAAAGATAAGAGGAATCTAAATATCAAAGCAATAGTCTACTAGACTTACCTTTCAAATGATTTCAGCCTGAGTTTGAAGTACTATTGATGAATTGAAGGCATATTTTTCTAATTTATAAAATAGTGTTGATATTCTGTTGAGCACCAGAGACAAGATAGCTTTAAAACATAACATGAAGAGCAGAATTTTACTCCTAGTAAATATGTATAGATGCTTCATAAAAGAGTATTAAGAATGTTTAGGATTCAAAAAATTGGGGGTGCCAAATATGCTTTGAAATAAAGATATTTTAAAATAAATGTTATTATTTGTTACAAACTAAACTGCAAAACTATTATTTGGAGGGAACATATTGCTTTTATGTGGGATGTGTGTGTGCGTGTGCGTAAGCGTGAGTGAGTATGTGTGTGTACAGGTTTGAACTCTAACTATAAAAGAATAAATCTAGGTGTATCTCTATCTACTTCAATGCTTCTAGCTACAACCTTGCCCCATTTGAAACAAATTGTACCTTAAATTTGAAGGCAATTTTCTGTAGTTTGGTGTGCAGTACAGATTTCATCTTTGATATTTAGTAAGCCTGAGATCTTTCTAAGTTGTGAAGTCTGCATGTCTGCAAACTAGGATGTCTGTGTTTGTGTTTATTACCCTTTTCATGCATGCCTTGAAATGACTAAATTACAGGTATTTTACATGTGTTTTGTGGTACAAGACAGATACAGTCCACTGGTATAATTTATCTTGAAACACCCTGTTTTACAAAATTACAGAAAAGCACTGCAATTTGCTCAATTTTTTTTTATTTCTAAGACTATGGTAAAAAAAAAAAAAAATCTTCAAAGCCCAGAAGAAGCCTCCTAGATAAGAACTTAGCCATGTAATAAACAATTTTCATCAAAGCTCTGGGTTTGGGAAAATAGAGTACAATTGTAGATTTAAAATCTCTATAATGTTTTGTACTTATTAGTTATTTTGTATTTTGACCTAATTCAGCCACCAAAGGCACCAACTCTTATATAAGATTAGACACACATACATGTGTGCACACATAAGCACACATCCTTGGAAGACCAAATCAGATTATCTACAATCATGGTAATTGTGGAGAACAAAGCTGTTCATCTGTACTCTGTGGCTGCCTTTTGGATTTTGTGTTTGATCCCAAGTGACTTCTGATGTTACATGTATACAAGTGTTCTTCCCATTTCCAGTGGTTCTTTTTTATTTAAAAATATTTCCATAACAAACTCACAATGATTTTATTCTTCCCAGGAGAATAAGAAGCCAAAACCCGGTAGAAACTAGTAGATCTCATGACATTTCAGTATTATTCAAGATTTCACTATGATGAGAATAATTTCTGCAGGTCTTCAGCAACCATTTTAAGTATTTTGTGCTTTTAGAATGATTTCAAATGTTCTTTCTTCCTAAGAAGAAACCTAAGCTGAGGTTTTCTACATATTATGAACGCATCTTGTTAATGGAAGTTGGTTGATTGTGAATTTATCAGTATGTCAAAATAAAAACATTATTACGATTTGTAGAATGTAGACCTTTGGGTTTCTGAGTGATGCTGTGATTGAGGGTTTGAAATTTTAGTCATTGAGTCTTTGTTTCTTGTGCATGTATGTGTGTGTGTCATTAAGTTATTTAAAAGTAAATTGTGCATATTACCCACTATTTAAAATAATTCTTGATGCAAAGTATATAATTACTAGCTATATTTCTCAAACTGTGTTGTTTCAGGAGACTTTGGTATTCTTATGACCAACAACTTCAGAACAGCTTTCTCCCACCCGGGACTCCATTATATAGGTAAGTATAGGTCTTAGTGGGAAGACTATCACCCTATGTGATATAATGCCCTCACATCCCAAGTACATGTACATGTGTTTTGTCAGTAAGCTTACAAAATACTTTGTGTCCTGTGCTTTATAAACATCCTTAGTGTCTCTCTTCTTCTCCCCTCTCCCCATTGTTTCCCTTCCTCCTTGCCCCTTAGTTAAGGTCTCTCACACTCCTCACATTCTTTCCCTTTGGAGCTTCCTTCTCTGATTACCCTCCTCCTCCCCAGAGCTCTTCTCCCCTCTCTCTCACTCGGCCCCTTTCTAGTTTTCTGATTTCTTTGGATACTTCAGCTTACATATTTATATGTAAAGATTTTGCAATAGAATCTATAAATCAAGCAGAGAATGCTGCATTTGTTTTCTGGGTTACCTCACTCACTACAGTATTTTTCAGTTCCATCTATTTACCTGCAATTTCATTTTTTTTTTTCAGCTGAACAGTATTCAACTGCGGCCATGCATTGTATTCTCGTTATTTACATACTCACAGACAACTGTAGCTCTCACCCCTCATTAAAAGATCCTTTTTATAAGAGAAAAAGACTATTTCTAAGAAACACAGCAGATGCTGGGCAGTGGTGGCACAAGCCTTTAATCCTAGCAGAGACAGGTAAATCTCTGAGTTTAAGGCCAGCCTTATCTACAGAGCAAGTTCCAGGGCAGCTAAGGCTACACAGAGAAAACCCATCTTGAAAAAACAAACAAACAAAAAATAAACAAGTAAAAACAAATAAATATAAAAAGAAAAAGAAGAAAGGAAGGAAGGAAAGAAGGAAGGAAGGAAGGAAGGAAGGAAGGAAGGAAGGACAGCTGATATAAATGTAGAGAAAAGTGACTTTGAGGTTCTCAGCCCCAGTGATATATCAGCAAGAAAACCTCTACATTTAAGACATGGGAAAAATAGCAGAAGATGGAGCAGGAAGATTCTATAATTCTTTAGGAACGAAAGAAAATCCAACAATGTGTTGTCTGAACAAAACTTGCATAATGACATCAGTTGACACACCGATGTGGACAAGGAAATTTCACATGGTCTCCCCCTAGGTGAAAACTACAGTTGTTCAATAACTACTAAGAGAGAGAAAATCGGTTTTCTCCAGGAATGCACTCCCTCGTTGGTTCAATCCTAGCTGGTTAGCTCTAGACACATGTACATATAGGCAATGCTACACGGACTCAGTAGACCATGTACATATAACACACAAGTCCATACATAGGCATATTTATACACATATAACAACAATAATAAAGGAGATATAATGAATTTAGGAGGAATGTGAGATTCCAGAGGACTTAGAATTGGAGGGAGGAATTGGAGTGATATAGATACAATGCTCATGTATGTAGTTTTAAAAATATAAAATAAATAAAATTATATTTGCTATGTATTTTGTTGAAGGATTTAATGACAATATAACCGATCCCTATTAAAGACTAAATAGCAGCAATTTTATTCAATATTTCAAATGTTGTATGCTATTATTTTCACATCAAAAAACAATTTATTAAATGTATATTTATTTCCAATTTTCTTCATTCACAGAAAACTGAAGTTAAAGAGGTTGTATACTGACTGGTGTTGTAAGATCTGCCTTCTAAGCCTAGGCATTTTGGCTCTAGAATCTATATTTTCAAGAATTGAATTATCCTGACTATTGGGATTATATATTTAAAGTGTGGTGCCAAAATAATTAACCAGTGTTGACAGGAAGTTGGCTCCTTCATATATTAGTGATACGAATATAAAGTGAGAGCATTCATGGAAAACCTCATGGTGACTCTTCAGAATTTCAACAGAATTGCTAAAATGTCAAACAATTTAGCTTCTATGCTGTGCAACAGCAAAGTGAAAGCAGAGACTCTAAGAAATATAAGCAAATGTTTCGTACAAAGTAAAGACATCAACAGTCATCGTCATTAGATAAATGAGTAAACAGACAAACTGGTATATGCATACATAGAAATGTCATTAAGCTTTAAGACAGGAGGGCATTCTGAGGAAGGGTACAACATTTGTGAATGTAGAGGACTTCATACTAATAAAAATAAGGCAGTCAAAAGGGAACAAAACAGTGGTTTTATTTTCATTCTGTGCTGCAAGAGTCAGGCATCGAGACAGAAAGCTGAGAAGTGTTTTGCGAAAGGAAAAGTTATTCACCACAGTGAGAAGAGCTGTCTATAGGTGAATGACAGTAAAAGTAGCCTAGCAATATGAATGTACCCAGTGTGCGTCACCCAACAGCACATGGAAAGTTCGTGGCATGTATTTTATTGCAGTTTTGAAAATCACCAACTGATCTTTTAACAAAAAGTAAATATGTACATTTTTGAGCATTTATGTATGGGTTGGTGGAGGGGCTAAAGATTCTAGTTATTCATTTGAGGGAAACAGAAATGTCAGAGTCACTCACAGTATTAGCTACATTTTACTTACCACAGTCTTTGAACACTGAAATTTTCATGTATCTACCATGTTACAGAATAAAACATAAAACATAATTCATGCTGCAATTTTCCTTACTACATGAAGACTGACATCTTCTAATTAACTAATCATGATTTTGAAAAACCAGTCCACATGGCTTCATAAATCAGGCATCAAAATGAAAAGCGGGTCACAGGAAGTTCCTTCTAAAGACTCTATAATGCACACTTTAATTGCTGAGCTATCTTTTCTTTAAAGTTGTAAGTCCCCAATTTTGGATATCACAGTAAATTTGACACAAAAGATAGAATCTTAACACAGCACTACTTAACAAAGATGGCTGTCATTTCTGTCACACGAAAGCCCTGTCAGGAACCACACTTCTACTTTTCCGTTGCCATAGAGACCACTTTTTCTCTTGTGATCAAAAGTAAAAGATGCAGCTCAGTATCATGGTTCGAATATAAAGAATTGAAACCTCTTCAGAAATATATACAAAGGCTCAGGAGCAAGTCACTTCTCATTGGGATTTCAGTTACACAAAGTGAAATTCTAGGGTATCAATGGTGGGGCAGAAAAGAAGTTGAAAAAATAGAGTACTAGTCATGCAAAAATTAATTGCTATAAAAAGTACCCATGAGATGGAATCAATGTATTGTTTCTAGATTCATTTCTATTCATTCACAAAATAGTACTGAAAACTCAAATTGTAAGACAAAAGTAGGTTGAATTTTGCAAAGTCAGTGCAGTTTAACACAATAATAAAAGACAGAGCAATGCTAATATTAAGTGTTATTGTGGTTACATTTTGAATTGTTTTAATTCTTATTCTGAAGACTATTCCTGAATTTTAGAATATATTAGTGAATGGTTTATATTTGGAGATCTGAGTTATGTGAATAACAGAATTATCCAAATTAAAATTAAAGTATTGGAATTCATTAAATGACTGAAAAATGCACGCACAATATTGACTTTCAAAGGCTATTTGCATAATCCAGGTACTGAGAAGTTTTGGGAAGACTGTGATGAGAGTTTCTTTACTGCTCTCCCATGAAAAGTAGCAGATTTTAGAGCTCATGCATCGCCATTAATTCCAATCTTTTGACATTATTGCATGATATTGCCATTTATACCTTTTGCCTTCAAGTTGAATAGTCTCAGTCCTAAGTTTCAAATAATTAAACAAAAAGATGAAATGAAATTAAATATATAATGAGCCACTAAAACAGTTGTTTAGAAATAGGTAAGGGAATATTTTCTTGGAGAAAAAGAAGTGAGTGAGAAGATGTGTGTGTGTGTGTATACACATATACATATACATGTATATGTTTGTGTGTTATATATTATATATAAAGTATATAATACATATATTAATGTCACCAATATTATTTGGTTCACATAGCATTTACAAAGTGAAACTCTTGAAATAATTATCTACTATTACTAAGAAAGTAGATAACCTGTGGACTTCTAGTTCTGTAAAACTGGCCTCAGCTATTCACTGCCATGGACATTGCATACAGCTGAACTCCCAAAATTTACATAGACATCTAGATAACAATCGCTACCTGTGTTGTTAAGCTAATATCTAAAAGGGTGTTATGAAAAACAATTATTATAGTATCTTAAACAGAGGAAGTTATCTTAGAAAAAACAATGGTTGACATTTATTAAAAATTGGCTCTAACCCAGAGCCAAACATTAGGCAGAGTTTGGGACTCCTGTGGAAGAGGGAAGGGAAGAATTGAAGGAGCAAGAAGGGTCAAGGGCACCATAAGAAAACCTACATAGTCAATCCACCTGGGCCCATAGAGACTCATAGAGACTGAACTATGATAATGTAACAGTTATGCATCTGGGTTTTCATGAGAGACTCCTAGGAGCAGGAGCAAGTGCTGTATCTGACTCTGGTGCCAGTATTTGGATCCCTTTCCCCTAATTGGCCTCCCTTGTCTACTCACAATAGGAAAAGATGCACTTAGTCTTACTGAAACTTGATATGCCAAGGCTGGGTGATATCCGTGGGAGGCCTCTTTTTTTCTGAGGAGGAAGGGAGGAGGGGTGAATGGGAATGGGAGGGAAGGGAAGAGGGAGGGATTAGAGGAGAGAAAAGAAGGGAAGCTGTGGTAGGGATGTAAAGTAAATAAATAATAAAAACGTTCTATAGAAGGTGAAAAATCCCAAAGTATTTGGTGAAGATGGTTTTTTTCTTGTTTTCTTTTAATCTGTATATAGTTTAGGGATCTTTAAAGTGAATGTTTCTTTTATTTTCCTGCAATTGTAATATAATTAAACAATTTCCTCAAGCCAGAGGAACAGGCAATTTGATGTGAGACTGTGTAGCCTAGGAAAGTTAGAAGCGCTGTCCATATGTCTCTCCAACATGACTGCCTAAACATGACCTTAAGAAGACAGCTCTCACCCACACAGTAAAGTGAATGGTGGGAAGATCACAAGGTCTCTACCCTACACAAAAGCAAACTTTGTTTTTATTTTAGCAGTTGCCTGTTTGGTTCCTTAAAGTGTATATTTGAAACTTCATTATGCACTTTGGACTTTAAGATTTTGAAATAATAGTAGCAGTCTCAACTAACCTGGACCCTTGAGGTCTTGACGACACTGAGCCACCAACCAGTCAGCAAACACTAGCTAGTGTAAGTCCCCCACCCCCACCCCTGACACATATAGAGCCGAGGACTGCCTGGTCTAGCCTCAATGAGAGAAGATGCACCTAACCCTGGAGAGAGGCCCCAGGGAATGCAGAGGTCTGGCAGGATGGGGATAGGGTGGGAATACTCTTTTGGAGACAGGGAAAGAGGAATGGGATGAGGACCTGTCAGAAGAAGGCAGACTGGGGTGGCGGGATAATGACTGGACTGTAAAAAAGATTTAAGATAATTAAAAAAAAATCATGAAATTGTCAATGACTAAATCTAATTAATAAAAAATATATAAACAGAAAAAAATCTCAAGTATTCTCAAACATAAAATTTCTTTATTCAGATGAAGAAACTAATGCAGACAATAATTTGACAGCATAAAATAAAATTCTCACAAGAGAATTAAGAAATTTACTCTTTTCCAAAAGTACTGAAAAATAGTCCATGAATTTTCCTTAGATTATTGTACCAATAAATGATCTAATGAAACATATCAAAGTTATATGGAATATTTGTCCTCAGTTGAGCCCAACATGCCATTGGATTCATTAATTCAATAAACGACAGGTTTCCTATTTTTGTACAAGGTTTGATATGTTTATTCAAAGAAAAATAACAAATTGTTATTACTAGGCTTTTTTAAATCTTGTTTTTGTGGGTGTTTGTCCATGCACATGCTCACAGGCCTGTGAAGGTGCCTGTGGATGCCAGAAGGCATCAGAAGTTCCTGGAGCTAGAGTCTCCAATGTGGGCACTGGTACCCAAACTCTCATTCACTATAAAAGCAGCAAGTTCTAGTTAGCACCAAGAAACTCTCCTGCTCCATTACTGATATTTTTAAAAATAATCTGGAAATTTAAACATGTAATGGTGGAAAGAAGTTTATAAATTAGCAAATAAATCCTGTTTAATCTATGGAATGGTGGAAAGAAGTTTATAAATTAGCAAATAAATCCTGTTTAATCTACTGCTGTACTTTTTTTTATCCATAACAACCTGTTATATAAAATTAATTTTTGACATTACCCCATATCTAGCCTGCTTACAATAAACAGGAGGATGCTGAGCTTCCTTTAAAACTGTGAAGAATACGGATTTCCAACCATATTAAATTGGGAGGTAACATATTAGGAATGGATACTATTTCTTACTACTTATTTTAATATAGATTCGATATGATTTACTTCTACAACCCCCTAGTTCATAGTATACTTTTAATTTTTACAATTTCCTGCCTTCAAATTTTGCATTAGTCAACAGAGTGCACGATTCAAATGTAATATCATAATTCCACGATTTTTGGTGAATATATAATGATCACAATACTTGTTTCAGGACTTTTAGTGGCAAAGTTCACAACTAGTCCCTCTTCAGACACTGTCTACAGCAAAGAGAGAGTTCTTTGGGGCTGTGTGCAAAATACTGCGTGGGTGGGGAGACACAAAGTCCCTGCCATTCCTCACAGAGATGATCCAGTAAGAAATGTCTAATGAACTTGTACACTTCATTTTTGTCTGTTTCAACGCTGCTTGCTAAATAGTAAACATATCTCCTGTTCCTGGAAACAAGAGTTTGCTACATTTCTATGAAAGGAAAACCAAAACAAAACAAAAACCAAAATAAAACAAAATAAAAATAAATGTTGACAAGTTTCAGCACAAATTGTTCCGAATGCAGACTTATTTTTCTCTTCATTCTTTATTCCTTCATTTGAGTACATGAGCACATGTATGCATGACATATTGTAAATATAACTTCAGAACAATGAAAGTAACGGCAATAACAGTAGATATTTTATTTCTTAGTTCTTAGAAAGAGTATGTGAAGTATATTGACATGCGCATTCAGCAAACTGTGCTAATTTTTACTTCAATAATACATTCTATGGGAGATCATACTATTATTTAATATCTGAGTGTAAAATCTTTCTCTCTGAAATAAGTTTTAATGACATAATGTGTTTAAAGACTTCACGAGTTCTAATGGCGGTTATGTTGTATTAACAAACTGATATTAAAAAGAACGGTTACTATAAAATTGTGCTGCATTCTATAAAACCAAAATGGTATCATACTTGTATTTAAATACAAAGTTATATAAACATTTAAGTATGTCTAGGTGTGTGATGTACACATGACCTTAAAGTACTCTGTAACATTATCATATATATTCTAATAATTTCATTTATAACTATTTTATACAACAACTATCATGAAAAAATAAATGCATATTTACATTCACCTCAGCTTTAAAAATATTACACGTTAGCTATATAAAGAATGCATCAATATACTAGCCATGATGCATTATTTGCTTATATTCTAGACTAATGATATTATTATACTGTTGGTTTTGATACTATAGTTGCTATTGGTATCAACAAAATCAAAGAAACCATTCCCTAGGAGTATAAGGTTCTATCAGCTTAAATATTTGTGATAAAGTTTTTAAGATAATGCATTTTTAAAATGTGGCATATGTAAATAATATAGTAGGAGGAAGAAGTCACGACGAGGCAGACAGAACGAACATCTAAAGGAAGGGAAAACTAACCTTAGAGAGGAAAATTCCGTATGCTGCATTTTATTTCTTAAGGCAGTTGTGAGAGCACAGGGAGGGCTCTAAGGATGCTAATACCCAGCACCATCCCAATACAGAATGAATCACATGATTCAGGCTGTTTCCACTATTATCTCATATTTGCTGTCCTGCTAATATTGGAATCGATCCTCCTCCTGTGTAAATTGTTGTATAGCTGGTGAAATATTTTAAGGAAAAGTAACAAAGCCAAAGATAAAAAAGCAGGTTATGCAATATGTTGTTACTTAATTCTCTTCAATGAGGCGTCATTTAAGAAATTAACAGACTAAAGACAAAGTCATTAATTATACGAAATTCTTTCGATTTCTTTCTTTACGATTTGACAACTTGCACGGCAGCTGTTCCTGTAAATATGACAATAAATTTCTGAATCTCCAGAGAACTGGTAAACATAGGCAGATGCACTTAACTGCTGGTGAGCAACAAAAGTTAGGCTGCAGGAAACTGTGGCAGTAATGTAGTTCGTGATTAATCTCTAATTACAGTTTTGTCATCTTAGCAGGGAGACAGAGCTGTATCACTTCCTAAATAAGCAAGCAGCATTTTGGCACCTAGCAACGGCTTCTCAGTCCTATTAGCTTCAGTAGACTGGATGCTGTTACGTGGGAGGTGGTTATGGATCACTGCTCTATTATTTATGGAACAGCGTTTCCAGAGGCCTTCGTGACAGTAGATAAATTAGCAGCTTAATAAGCCAGCACTAACCAAAAACACAGCAGAAGCTGAAGCACCAAGTATGAAATTAAAATGTGACTTGCCTTTAACATCTGCATCAAGCATAAACAGAATGGTGGCCCCTTTATTTTGGATAATCATTCAACAAAGGTAACAGGAGTAGGAGCTTATTCACGAAAATCAGCCTTCTTCAGTTTTGAAATATTTTATAAAATAGCTTCTGTGTTATATTTCTCAGGTATTTTGTTTCTTAATTCACCTTTCTCCTCCTGAGGAGATTCTCTGGCTTCATTCTTCAGCTCAGAGATGTTAGGTAGTGAGCATTAATTAGGACCACTGCAGCGCTAAAGAGCCCTAAGCATCTTTGTAAAAGTGTCTTATTAAGCTCAAAATGGGCAAATGAGGCCTACTCCCATCATTCATCCATTTCTCTTTCACTTCAGGTGCGATGATGAAGGCCGAGGACTGACCTCACACCTCTGGCTGGTGTCAGTCATTTGAAAGAACATATCAAATTCTTAAACACTCCTCTCCCCAAAAGACAATCCACAGGCAGGTTTACATAATTAAATTGATGGAGAATCTCCTTTAATCTTGATGGAAGAGATTATTTTATTAATATAATCCTCCCAAGGAAATCTAAATGTGGCATCATAAAAATGACCTTCCATTTCCTTTACTATTACTATAATTAGTGTGTGTGTGTATGTGTGTGTGTGTGAAATGTCATGATGCAGTGTGTTATATAGTTCATAATTCTATTGTAAATATCTTGTCCTAAATGAAAATATCCAAAGTTTATTTCTTTGTATCAATACCATTAATACTGTTCTGATGGTTTCAGAACGCTTTTTAAAAGAAAAACTAAATGCTGTAAGAATGTAGAGTGACCAAAATGAATTTTCTTTCTATCAGACAACATCAACAAGTGAGAAGCTGCTTATAAAGATGTGACCAATGTTGCTATAATTTCTTCCCCTTTACATATTTGTCTTTCAGTGTATTCCTTCTTCATGTAATTCTACTTGAAGTAGTTTGAAAAAGCATTATAGTGTGTTCCCGTGTGCACTCACACTCGCAGGGAACATGGTGCCCCTTACTACCCAACGACAGTACCAATGCTTGTCATGCTTTCTTAAGATAACAGTTCTGAGAGGTACAAGGTGATATCTTATGTGGCTTAAATATGCACTTTCATGATAATTAGGTTAAGCTTTGCTCTTTTACAATTTTGTTTGCCATTAATATATCTTCTTTTAAGAAATACCTTCCCTTATCAATTGTGTATTGTTTCTTTTTTAGGATTTCACTTGTTTTGAGACAGGGTCTCATCTTGTAGTTCTGAGTAACCTAGAACTATGTGTAGAAAAGGCTATCCACAAACTTACAGAGATCTCACTTTCTGCCTCTGCCTCTGCTTCTGCCTCCTTTGATGCAACTGCACCTTTACACCTATGGTATGCTGCATTGTCCCTAAATGTTTTTCAAGTAGTTTCATGGTTTCTGATCATATAGTTAGTAGGTTATCTATTTTGAGTTAAGGTTTGCTGTCCTAGAGAAGAGTGTCATATTAACATGTGTGCACACACCTAATTTTCCCAACATCATTTAAAACCTATCTTCAGCAAGTATTTTGAAATCTTTCTCTGCAACTAGTTAGCCAAAAAAATCCTACCTGTGAGTTCATAGCATAAATAACTGAAATTATTATATCAAACAGATATCTTCACTTTATATTTATGACAGTATTAATTAAAATAGACAAGATTTTAAAAAGGTACCTAAATATCCATGAATGCATGCATATAATCTGGTATACATATAAAATGAAATATTATGTTATCCTGTAAAAAAAAATTCTCTAGTTCATGGTATCATAGATGTAAGTAGAAGACATTATTATAAATGATAAGTAAGTCAAGCACAGCAAAACAGAACTACAATGAAGATTCTAAAATCTCAGTAACACATGAAGAACAACTTATACACAGGTGATTACCAAAAGCAGAGGATTGAAAAGGCATGGAGACAAGGTAGATGTTAACCAAAGTGCACACATCTCAGACTGAAGGAATAAGTGTTAGTCACCAATTGAACAGCCAAGATAAATAATAATGGACTATACATTCAATATAGACTGTAGAAGAATTTTAATCCAGCAACATGGCCGCTCTGGCTAAGGATCACATCAAAAGACCTTGGTCTGTGTTATCTGGCTGGAACATGCCCTTAGTACATACCTTTAATCCCAAACGATGTAGGTAAAATTAATTTGGAAAAGAAAGCAGCCATGTTTGAAAGTGACATCTAATTGGATGGCAGTACAGTTCAATTTCAGTTCAGTTCAGTTCAGTTCAGTTCAATTTCAGTTCAGTGCAGGACAGCAGAAGCAGTTGGAGCCACAAAATAAGAAGCAGAGGGAGAGAGAGAGAGAGAGAGAGAGAGAGAGAGAGAAGCAACCGGGATAGTTTTATAGAGACAGGTTGCAGGTGAAGACAGCACAAGCCAGCGGAAAGAAGTCAAAAGATTAGAAGACATTACCAAAGTTAGTTTGAAGCCAAGCAGAGCAATTCAGTCAAAAACCAAAAGAAGCCAGATTGGATCAGTCAGCTTGCAGAGGAGTTTTGAGCCAGAATAACTGAGTAGAATCAGCTAGTCGGAGTTCAGGAAGAACTAGAAATGGTGACCATATTCATCACTAAGCTAAGCCTTTGAGATGACAATTGCATCTGGTAAATAAAGTTACTTTTACAGTAGGCAAAAATAGATTTTTGAAATTCTGATCAGCGAACAATGACAAATTGGCAAGATTATAGATATGTAGTTGTTTGGAGAATTTTTCTAACATCAAAATATCATGTTAAAGCCTTTAAAATACATAACTACTACTTCCATTAAAAAAATAATCAATTGATTAAAAAGATTATGTTGTCAAAATAAATCATATATTTTAATATGCAAATTGGTGCCATTATGTTCCTTTAAGTTACTAAGAAACATAAGCAGATGAAAAAGGTGAGTGGAAAAAAAGTTCCTGTTTGGAAGCTAGCATGTGCAATTTATATGCTTTAAGACATCTAGGTGAAGATTCAGATAGATAGCTGAACTCAGACCTGGAGTTCAAAAAAGTACTTGGACAGCAGAAAGCCATTGCAGAATCCTTGCTGTACATACAATAGTAGATGCAACAATACTAGAGGAGGTATTCCAAAGAGTAAGGATTATTTTAGAGAAGTGTGAAAATCAGACTAGGTTTTGAGAACATCAATTTTAAGACCAAGATAGAAAATGCCAAAATGATAAAAGACTGAGAGGAAATACATAACAGAAAGGTATGTGGAAACATAGGGAATATGTCATGGCAGTGTAAAGGTAAAGACATTCCCCATCCGAAAATGGATTCTTTTCTCATACAATATATCTAGATTACAGGTTCCTCTCCCTCTGTTCCTCCCAGTTCCTACCTACATCTCCTCCTATTCAGTTCCATTCCCTTTCTTTTCCTTATTAGAAAAGAATGGGCTTCTAGAAGATTGCAACAAAACATAACAAAATAAAATAATAAAATCAAACAAAAACAATCATGTAAAAGAAGAAGGCAAAACAACAGAAGGAAAAGAATCAGAGAACCATTCATTCACACACTTAGGAAAGCATATATATATATATATATATATATATATATATATATATATATATCTATCTATCTCCTGGTGAAGACCTGTGAAGGCCCTGTGCTTGCTCTCTATGAGTCTCTATGAGTTCATAGGAGCGAGCCTTGCTCAGTTGATTTAGAGGGTCCTGCTCCTGGTGTTCTCTATCCCCTATGGCTCTAATATTTCTAAATGAATTACGAGGCCAGTTTTTAGGAGAGCCAAAAACATGTAGACATAATAATTGATGTGAAGACAAATAAGTAACTTCAAGAAAATTCTCAGGATGAGTGCAAGCCAAATTGGAATGAATTTAATAACAAATAAATGAATAAAAAAGAAAGGTGACCAGAGACAACAGTTCTGCCCTAATAAGTGTAATATTGAATAGCCTAAAAGAGACAGTGGCAGGAGGGTTGCTATTTTGTTTTGGGGATCATCAGGCTTGAGTTGAAACTATTAGCAGGAAAATGATTGTCTTGCATGAACAAGTCATGAGTATCCACATAAGACAGACCTTCTTTAATTTTTCTAAGAACTAGAACTAGTTTATTAGTGCTTGTTAATGGTGTAGGCAGTGAGGATGTGGAGAAGGAAAAGATTATGTGTTACTATACTTGATCTTCCAGAGATTCATCTCAGGATGATAGTGCCCAAGTCTTCCTATAACTTTGACCAGTAGAATAAAAAACCAAAATGGCAATTCTTAAATAAGCCAAACTCTTCCCTTCTACCAGAGTACTGCAAGAGGATAAGATGGAGTCACTACCCTGCTCCTGTGTATCTTTTGTAAGATTGGAATTCTATAGTAAACACACTACCCACATTATTTATCGGGGGGTTTATATCTGGGAGAGACTAATACTCCTCTTCCTAGTAGTCATCAATCGTCTGTAATTTTTCAGGAGAAATCCAAGAATCTCATGAGATAGTACACAGAAACGTGTGGCATTTTCTTTGCTGTGTCTATTTCCTCTTGCTCCACAGACTTGAACTTACACACACACACACACACACACACACACACACACACACCCCTCTTACACCTTTATCTCATTGCGCACACTTCTATCCTTAGCATGAATTTTTCTTGAAACCCCTGGTTTTTTATCCTCTCTCGTCTTGCACATTCAACTTTACTCTACATATTGTTTTTAACGAAGGACTATTGACAAATCGACCCACATTTTCCTGGAGACTTTCCTTTGCTTCTTATAGTTCTAGGTAGGCGGCATGGTGATCTGTAAACTTCAGTCAGGTGAATGCCAGGTGTCACCATTCTGCTTTCCTAGCTCTTGCTTATCAAGGAGAGTTGAGAGTTGGGAATAAATTCACTTCTGTATGTAAAAGTCAGACTCTCACTGACCAAACAAACATAAATATAATTTATAATTTAATTAGTGATAGAATACCATGTGATTTTAGTAAAGCATTATGCCATTTTGAGCCTGATACCACTCAATCGGTATTTAGAAAGGACAAAAAGTTCTCTCTCTCTCTCTCTCTCTCTCTCTCTCTCCCTCCCTCCATCCGTGTGTGTGTGTGTGTGTGTGTGTTTAAAACATACATATCACTTTGTCTTTACAGTACTAACAAAAATATGTTGGAATTTTTTTCTTTTGGTCTTCTATACAGAAAAAGATTCCATACCACTAGTTTTTAATTTTTGCTTTATAATTGTGTGTTTAACAATTAGGTCACTTTCCCTTTAACAGATCCATCTAACCCCTCCAAACACCACCAATGTCTCCTCACAACTCTCAAGTTGAGATACTTTTATTATTATTACTGTTATATACATATGTATGTATGTGTGTATGTATCTGCACACAAGAGTAAATATATAAAAACAACCTACTGCAGACCCATATAGGCCCTGCCCTTGCTGCTTCAGTCTCTGTGAGCTCATATGGGCCTTGTTTAGACGATTCATAGGGCCGTGTTCTCCTGGTGTTCTCCATCCCCTCTGGCTTTTATGATTGAGAGACAGAAAAGGAGTGGATCAGAAATGGATGAGAGGTAGGAAGTAACTAGAAAAAGTAGAAGAAGGTGAAACTGTAATCAGGATATAATATATAAGAAAAGAATCTATTTTCAATAAAAGGGAAATAAATAGATAAAATTAATTAAACAAATAAAACATGCTAAGGTAATTTTGTTGGTGGAATATATATATCCCACCATCTCCCAGGAATTCCATGTAGATTTTGTCTATGAGGGACTCCATAGAACTCCATCAACATTACTCCATCCATTAATATTGTCATTGTTCTGGCTTTTATTACAGAGCAGCTTGCAGAAATGACTGTTTCACTGCAGATTTCCTAGTATTCTGGCTTTTACAATCATTCTTCCTCATTAAGGGAAACCATGGACCTTAGAGAAGAATCAGTTCCTCTGACTTTGCTAGATCACCATCATTCCTTGCTACATCCTAAATCTTATCCTTATGCTATTATTTATTTTAATCTCTGGAAGATTTAGCCTGATGAAAATGTTGGCTAGAAAGAAACTGACATAAGCACTACGCCCAGAATTTCAAGATCAATGGAAGCAGTTCTTGCATCCTGCTGGTTTTTGTTTTGCGTTTTGTTTTGCTTTTACAAAATATACATGTTTGTTGAGAGAGATTGGATTAGCAGAATCAAAAACAAACAAGAATTGTTTGTAACTATGCTGCCCATATATAAAGAGTTTCGTTTAAAAGTCGGAAAAAGGTACTAGTGAGAATGGTTGAATTATCGATTTACAATATAGGCTATGTTTTCAAATAACAGCTTTTCAATGATCTGATGTGGAAATCTCAAATGCTGATATCATTCTCCAAGCAACTTTATGGATATACATAGGTTTAAAAATAAATATAAAAGCCAAGAGATTGGAAGTGTATAATTCTGTGTGTATTGGAAAATAATAATCTAAATAAACAACTACATTTATGGAGGATATTTATAAAAAATTCAACCATTAGTTGAAAAAAATAAGTTAATACAAGGTGTTTGAGCAAGGATTATAGTATTGAAAACAAAATTCCAGATGCTGCCAAAGAAAACACTACTAATAAAATGATAAGGGGCTGGAGAGATGACTCAGTGGCTAAGAGCACTGACTGCTCTTCCAGTGGTCCTGAGTTCAATTCCCAGCCACCACATGGTGGCTCACAGCCATCTGTAATGGGATCCAATGATGCATCTGAAGAGAGCAAAAGTGTACTTATATACAATAAATAAATAACAGTGAGATTTCTTTCTCAAAATCCAGAAGATACATCATACATATTAAATTAAAAATAATTTAATAAGGCATATTAGTATTTTCATATTGTTTTTCTTTTTACTAAAACATGAACAGTTTTCATAAAGCTTGAGTAAGAGGCACTGCCCTGAGTTAGAGAGTAAATGGTGGAAACACGAAATAAAACCTTCCTTAGAAATGTACAGCCAACTTCTGAGAGAAAGCATGGTCAATTAGTTTTAATAGCTATGGGCATACAGGAAGATTTGTTTAACAATGACACCCTCATTTTACCGAATCAATACTCAAGGATGTTTTACAATGAAATGTCTCTCTCCAGTGAGTAATTTACAATAAATAAATCTATAAATCTATCAAGCCCCATTTAAGACTAGCGATCTATAAGACATGCATGGTTGGATATCAGCAAGAACTTTTGACACCAAACTTCCAGGTCAGTGACTAGGTCACTGAAGCTGTGGTTGGAAACCATTGGGAAGCAGTTTAAAATCATTTGCTCATTAAACAATCATTTACTCATCATGAAAACCAGTGCACAAATGACTAGGTTATATCAATAAAATGTTGGATAATATTTATGGATAAATCATCTGCTTGCCCAACATGTGATCAGGTTGTTTTTTGTTGTTGTTATTGTTCTTAGGAGCTGGACGATGCATATAGATATATCCAGATACCTGGGAAAGTCCAGATGCTTATATCACTGGTTAGTTTCATAATAGTGGAGTGATTTTAAACTACCTGTTTGCTTTTTCTATTCCTTAGTTTTCCTAGATATAACATGAAGTAGTAATTGTTGCTCATGTGACTTTCCAGAATTTGATTAATTGAGTCTGTTCACAATAATTCCACTGAAGTTGAGCAGGGTGTTACATAACTTAAATCCTGTTAGGCAGAAGACAGATTCAGATGAATTTCTATGAGTTAGAGGCCAGACTGGTCTACGCAGTAAGTTCCAGAACACCCAGGGCTAAATAGTAAGACTTTATGTCTAAAAAACAAGCAAAGGTTGTGCATAAACTTTTATATCAGACATGAGACCACACATTGGCTCTATCATCTTATGTGAATTTATTGTCATTATTATTAGCAGTAAGGTGTCTAGAATAGTATGAAATGCAATATTTCACATAATGAAAGAAAATTAATGATCAGGTTTTAAGGAGTAAAACTCGGTCCTTACACACACACACACACACACACACACACACACACACACACACACAGAGAGAGATGAATTTGAGAATAATAAAAAACTACACATAGAAAGTATTGATTCTTTTAACTATAAGTGGGAAGTACTTTATACACCCCAGGCCATATTTCACTAACTCATTACTGGAAAATGGAAGTATGTTAAAGGTCTCTCAGCATAGAATCTTAGGGCTTGTACATGTTGGGAGACAATTTTCATACTCCTTTATTTGAGTTTATTGTTTTCAAAATCAGCTCCTTACATATGGTCAAGCTTACTCCTGAGGAAATCATAACTGTATTGTAAGTATTAGAATTATGTTCTTCCTTTCTTCCAGATAGTGAAATATCACCACACTCACGGAAATAAAAGCAAACATCATACAGCATTTGCAATATGCCAAGACCATGACCAGTACTAAGCATTTCATGAACAAGGTTGTCACCATTAAAACTCCACACTAAAAAGATCATTAGTATACTCCATAATTGATATAGTTAAAAAATTTCTTTGAATCTCAGATTTCTGGCTATAACCTAACTGTAGGAGGAAAAACCTGTCATTGGTCCCAAATATTTCCATATACTTTTTGAGGAATATGTTGTTAATTTCTAGTCTCCACATCCTCTGATGCATTTTTTCACTAATCACCAAGATACTTAAGTAGGCAACTACAGTGTGACAACCCGCTACCTCTGTTTGGAGAAAAAAATGCCATCCACAAAATTATACGACTAGAGATATTTATTTCGTGCAACTTCATAGGTGTATAACATTTATACATTTTAAAATTTAGTCAAACACAATAGTGTTTTACCTTTTCAATATCTCTTATTAAAGTATAGTTCATAATACATCAAAGACACTCAATATATGTATGCATATTGAGTAAATTCATGAGAAAACAAATTAATAAGCAGCTGCAAAATTAATAATGAGTTAATCGGTGTTTTCTGCTAGATAAAATTTCCATCACCATTTCTTATCACATCTAACTATCAGCTAAGTGCACTGACACATGTCACATGCTTCTTCCTTAATCACTCAGCAGGCTGAGGCAGGAAGATCATTTAAGCACAGGAGCTGAAAAGCTACCTGGGGAAAGAGAACTGAGAACCAGTGGAATGTATTTGACTGTCTGTTTTGGATGAAATGTGACTTCTTTGACACATCTTTGTCTAGAAAGATATATAGTGTGGCAAAAGGTGAGCATTGACCTTTAGTTTTTGTTAATATGTGTTCTTAGAAATGGACTGTATCATTGTACAGCCATATTCTTTAGCCTTCAAGATTAGTTATAACAGATTTATAACAGATTACCAACATAGTAGGATATACTATTTATTAAAGAAATCCATTTAACTTTCTAAGCTATAGAATGCTTATTTTGTATCATAATTTAATTTACAAACAAACAAATGGGTTTTATAATGACAGTGTCATACACATACATCAATATTCTTATTTGTCTCTCTACCCATTGGCCTTACTATGTCTTAGCTTACTCTTATTTTACCTTTTTCTCTATGCAAATAGAACCATTTCTGCTTCTGGGTCACATTTCATTTTCTTACCTGTATGTCTGAATGATAAGTGTATGTGTTCATGAGTCTAAGCGCATGCACGCATATGCTGTGGAATGCATGAAGCAAAAGGGCTATATATAGCTGAAACACAAACAAAAGAACAATATAGGAAGCATCACAATACCTAAACTCAAATTGTACAATAGAGACATAGCAGCGAACACTATGGTACTGACAACAATAGTAGTAACCAGAAGCCTGGAGAGTACGTGTAGACCAATATAATAGAGTAGAGGATTCACATATAACTACTTTCAATGCCAGAAATAAACCACAAGCAATGTCATCTAATTTTCAGTAAAGGTGTCAAAGAAAATTAGTGAAAGGGCAGCCTCTGGCTAGCCATGGTGATACACAAGTTTAATCATATTATATGAGAGGCAGAGGCAGGCTGATCTCCGAGTTCTAGGCCAGTCAGGTCCATGTAAGAAGTTCCCACCCAGCCAAAGCTGTGCAATAATAGTCTTTTTAAAAACTTAGCAGCTTCTTCAGTTAACAGCACTGATCCTATTAGAATCGTGAAATTAGATCTGTATTTCTTGCATCTACAATAGTCAAAAAATCAATTTGAAGACCCTAACATAAGTTCTGAAGATTATGAACTGCTAGATAAAGATGAAGCACATCAAAATACAGTTACCACTGATGACATTTTGTAAAGCACAGATAAAATCCAACACACTGAGTGAGTGCAGGGATTACCTGGAATTCAGGTTCTTCTACACAGCAAAAGAAACAATCGTCAGAGTAGCTGTAGAGTTGGAGAAGACAAAGGACAACAGACTGGTGAGGATGTCGAGAGCTCAGGAATGAAAAGCATGCACACATAGTTTATGGGACTCAAACTGGCCATTCGGTGTAATCAGCATAGAAGTTCTGCACCAATAAAACTTCCAGAATACTTATTATTATACCTAGAACTATTTATGCATAATTTTCTTATGTCAAGATTTCTCTAAAAGAACTATTGCCTTTGTCTGTGCAAATCAGCTACAAAGCATTTGACAACAAATAAAAAGAATCAGATGAATAACTTAAACAATGCTATTGATTGTTTCAAAATAGGAGATAGGGCAGGTGACTCCAACCTCTACTAATCCAATGCAGGACCACAAGGTCACAGAGACAAGGACTATCTCATTATCCTCTCCCAGTTCCAGGCGTGGCCTCTTTTATTAACCCTAGTATAGCACCAAACTCAGTGAGGAAATTGTGCTTCACTTGCAGAAATAGCAACATACGTAACAAGAAGAAGAGAATATGTTCACATTCTATTTTCTCTGTTGAGCCTGAAACTCTTTGTTCTACTTCAATAGCTAGTGGAATCAAGTAAGTATAGTCCTTGATTTTACCAAGTTCATAATCTATATGCACTGGCAAACACAGAAGCAGAGAGTTATAAGACAATGTAGAAAATACTGGTGGATTTACACAGGTAAAACTGATTGTACTGACAAGCTTCCTAAATCTATTTGAGAATCTAAGTGTATATGGCTTCTTGTGATTGGGGACATTCTTGTGGAAAGAGAACATCATAAATCTCAAGGCCTTAAACTTCATTCCTGCTGGATTATGTGATGACAGACTAGGTATCTTGACTGTTAATTGTGAAGTCACCATGAGGGAAAAAATATAATCTCATATTCCCCATAGACGGTTTTATGAAGATTAAATAGGATGATATGTAGAAAGTGTACAAAAAATCCCAAAAGATCTTGCATATAAAATACCATGAATAAATGGTAGCTCCTGACTTTCTTCAATTTGTCATATACTTCTTATTATGTTATCTTTGTTGAGACAGGAATGTTTTTATGATCTGTTTCAAAGAAATGTGTGATATGTCACCAAAATATAAGATTATAATATAGCTGTCACTGTCTGTTCATGTGTGAATGTGCCAAAATTTTCATGGGTATCTGTTCATCTTTTTGACATCTCAGTTAAGATCTTTCTTTCTTTCTTTCCTTCTTTCTTTCTTTCTTTCTTTCTTTCTTTCTTTCCTCTTTAATTGCTAGTCTACAAACTATTGGCCTTAAAATGGATTCTTGGAGCAAATATTTTCAAAGACTCATTTCTATGATACAGAACTGAAACGAAAGACCTATCATGTGAATTCAGGAAACTCACATGTGGTGCTATCAAATACATCAAATACATTAAAACCTCAGTCCCATGTTGACATTGATTTGGGAGGATACAGGGCATTTATTGGGTGGAGACTTGCAGAGAGTATGCCAGTAGGAGTCTCCTTTAAGAGTTTATATCTTAACCCCACGTCTGACTTGTTCTCTTGGTTTCCTGTGTGAGGATACTATACAGTCAATCAGCCTTATCCTTCTGTTACCATAACCTGCTAACATTATGAAATCTATCTCTCTTTAATAGGAAGCAAAATAAAATGTTTCACCCTTAAATGGCTTTTGATTATGGTATTGTATTTCAGCTACAGAAAACTACATACTGTCGGCATTGTATGGAGTGAACAGTCTATGTATAGGAATATATAAGTATATACAGAGATGTATGTAATAACAATTAGTAAAGAGGTAGAGAGACAGAGAGAAAGTCAGAGAGAGACAGAGAGAACAATAATTTGAAGGAAAGAAGAAAAGGGGATATAGAAGGGTAGAGAAAAAGATACATGTTGTAATTAAATTATAGTATCAAAATTTAAAAAGAAGAAACAAATTAAAATTAGTAAAGCTTATTAAAGTTAACAAAGAAACTTTCCCAGTGCTAATTCATTAAACATGTAGACAGGTCCTAAATTTCTCCTACTTAAAGACTATTCTCACTCATAATTCCCAACACTCTCTACATAAGCACGAGGATAATGATGAATGACAGTTTTGCAGAGGAGTAAAACAACTTCTCAAAGACGCAGATTCATGATCCATCTGTAAGGTTTTAGTATTATAAGGTTCCAATGAATGAGAAAAAGATAAAAGTGACAGTTTAGCAATCTCGACTCTGTTTCTGTAAGTACATGAGGCATTAGTTTCAGGAAAAAGAAGATAGTCACAGCTTATCAGCTCCATAAGTCAATTAAATACCAGCAGTGCTTTTTGTTGAGCTTCTTTCCCCTGTCCTTCCAGTTGGGACACCGGCAGTGCTAGTCATGAAGGCTGCTAGGCGTGAGAATGGCATGTTCTTTCATTTTTTTCCCCCCATCATCAGCACACATATATTTTACTTACTTTACCTTTAAAATGCTTCCTGTGCTACTTGTTTCTGAAATCCATTTTACCTCTCTTCTCTTTGTACATTGAATAACAGAATTTGTATACTGTGGTCTTTGCATGCCGTCGTGCCTTCTCTAAAGTGTTTCTGTCTACTGCATCCCTTCCCTTTCTTTCTCTGTGCATTTCCTATTGTTCTATCACCAGCCACTGGATTCGATGCTCAGTTGGGTCCTGGCCTTGAAAGGAAGCGCAGAATCATGGTGGCTTAAACTAACGGAAAATGTGAGGTTTGTTTTGTTCTGGTTTACTTTCTGGAAGACTGTAGTACAAATACCATATTTAAGATGCTGAAAACCATGTACTGATGTTAAAGAAAATGTTAGAATACTTAAGTACAAAGAGATGAAGATAGTTCTGTGTAAAAAGAGTTTGTGGACTGTCTGGGAGAGTTCCTTTGAGGGATTAGCATTTAAAAGTAAGACCCTGACTCTTCTAACTGAAGAGGAAAATATTTAAGTATAATTGTGATATAATTTCATGTAAAATAAAAAAGAAAACTAAGGGGTGTTCTTTAATGTGGTAGCACTAATTAAATAATTACCATATGCAAAATTTGGTAATAAGTGTTAGATATTCCATAAGGGATGGTCTCAAGCAGTGATTCTCAACCTTCCTAATGCTGCAACCCTTTAATACAGTTCCTCATGCTGAGGTGATCCCCAATCATAAAACTATTTTGTCATTACATCATAACTGCAATCTTGCTACTGTTATGAATTACAATGTAAATATTTTTGGAGATAGAGGTTTGCCAGAGGAGTTGCAATCCACAGGTTGAGAACTGCTGGCCTTTAGTTTTCCTGACTAGATGATCTTGGAGACTAGATGAACCAATCATTCAGGAGAAAATGGGGGGATAAAAAAGCTTCATGCAAAAGAAAAATCTGGACTCTAACTCCAAGGCATAAAGAGCATGGAACAGAGTCAAATTACTGTCAGAAGTTGGCTGATCCATTGGGTGGAAGTCTTAAATCTAAGAAGGAATCCTAATTACCCCGACACTCCTGGTGGAAACCACTTAATTTATAGGTGTTTTAAATACTTCACATAACTTTGTAGAAAATACTAATCTAGCATATTTGCTTAGAAGATCAGGTATACTCACTGATTAGCACTTCCATGGGATTATTCCAACATTTCCTTCACTCCACTGTGGTCATTTGTGGTGTATCACTATGGATCATTTGACAGTCAGCAGAACCTAAAACTTTAGCTAATGAACAGTGTTGTGTCATCAGCTTCCAAAGTGAGATTGTTCAGATTGAGATGCACTTCTTACCGATTCTTTTGAAGCTCTACATAAAATGTACTCCTCTTTCCTGTCTGTCAAAGTTGAAAATTTCATTGCTCATATTAGCCTTCTCAGGCAGACAGCTACATTTCCATTTTTTGGAATGCTCAGGCTTTTCCTCTTAATTTCAGCTAGTGTGAAATAGGTGTGTTATGCATTTTTACTAATGCTTTGTTTTCATTCTCTCTCTCTCTCTCTCTCACACACACACACACACTTTTTTCACTCTATTATTTTTGTTCTTCATTTTCATGAGAATTTTATCAGGTTTTTTGGGGGGAGGACTCGAACAGTTATAAAATTTTTAACAATGCAATATGAAAAAATAGTCATTACTTCTTAGGCATCGGAACTACTTGTTATGTTTCATTATCTCCATTGATTACATTGCTTGAATTATGGCTTATTTAAGTGCGAGGGCATGCAGTTCTTTTTTCCAACCAGTGGAGCTATAGACTTAAGATTCATTATGGACATTCTTGGTTAATGACACATAAATAAGGTGACATGTAACTAAATTATTCCCACCAATGGTCTTGGTCTACTAATACAAGTGTTGTATAAGTAAATATCACAACCTATAAATGAAATAAAAGGTCATATGTATCACCTTACTCATTCTGCAGTTTACTTCCCTCACATCCTGATTTACATATTGCCCACTGGAGCTTCCTCTGAGGACAAATGCAAAGCATTATTCTTACATAAGCAGGCTTGGAGTCAGTGAAGAAAGCTCACCCAGCTAAAGTGACAGATTTCTTTCTAACGCTGCAGTCAAGAAACCCTCATGATACATCTCATGGGAGTGATTACCTTCAGTAAATGTGGCAGTTTTAAATGAAGCTGGAAGATCATTCAGTAGTAGAAACAAGAATAGTACCATAGGGGGGAAAAAAATCACACTCTAGACTAGCATTCAGTCTGAGATCTCTTTTCCTGTCTCTGTTACTCAATACGTCTAATCAAGTTGCTAAACCGTTTAGCTCTACTAAATCCTGCTAACATTATTTGCCATTTTGCATTATCATGGTTGTTTATTCAGGTCATACATAATATTTTTACAAATCCCTGATAAAAAGAAGCAGATATCCATTTACTAAACATATCTTCATTAGTAGCGCTGATAATTTATAAAAGAGCAATACTCAAGGTTAGAGTCAATGGAAATCAAAATGTAACATAGGACTATAGAAATGTGAATTGGATTCTCGTGTAAAATGTACTTTGGATGGGAAATGACTGCTGATCTATAATAAACAAAGATGAATTCAAACACTTGCCATGTTAAATTCTGTTTCTGAGTAATATGACTGATTTAGTCTCAGTATCAAATGCCAGAAAGTAAAACTGTTTTTGCAGGGAAGCCTATATAACCGTAATCATGATCATGTTGTCCTCTTGAATGATTGTGCTAGGGATGAGGAGACAGGTCCATTAGTAAGTACTTGTAATACCAGCATAAGAACCTGATCAATTCTTAGAACCCATGTAAATATGCCAGGACTGATGGGTGTGCTTGTGATCACAGAACTGGGAGATAGGATGAGCAGACCTTTAGAGTTCACTGATCAGCCATTCTAGCCAACTAAGTGAATACCAGGCTAGTGAGAAACCTTGTCTCAAAAATTAAAGTGTTTAATAACTGAGGAATAATATCTGAGATTGGTCTTCAGCCTCTGTGTACATAGCTACAAAAAAACATATGCTAACAAAATATCAAAATAAAGGTGACATGCTACCAGAAAACATATATCCCAAACAATTCCTTCCTCTAATGAATTCACATTTTCTCTAACAAAATCACTTTTATTAAACAGAAACAAAAGCAAAGTAGTGCATTCATTATCAAAAGCTCTACAAAATTGGTTGTCTAAAATTTAAGAAAGGTATTTAGAACTTTAGATGAGCTAGAGAGATCAAGCACCTCATTCTCGTTACAGTTATTTCTTACCATCCTGAAATGCTCCTTCTACCTTCTATTACACCATTCACTTGGGGATCATTTTAGCTTGAAAACTACTTTTTATTGTTGTCCTCCATAAAGCTCTGTTCATCAGTTTATAAACTTTTACTCCTATACTGCTTGGTCCCTGCTGCATCCTGTCTCTAATTTTTCTCACTCCTCCAAGCTGAATACTGTCATTTCTTGTCGATTACTTATCAGCTATCATTTTACATCCCACAGATACTTCTCTTAACCACTTCCCTAAAAGGGAAATACACACACACACACACACATGCACACACACACGCACGTACACACATGCACACACACATGCATACACACACACTCGCACACACAGCAAGAAAAACAAAACTTGAGTACAATGCGTGTCTCTAGCTGAACTTCTTATAAAATTCAACACTTCCAAACTCCTACACACCATCCCTCCTGTGCTGCTTCTGACTAAACAATTCAAAAGTCCTGTATCACACATTTTATCTTATTCACAAAAGCTAGTTTACAAATGAAAGAGACATGCCAATAGAAGAGGGATCCTGTGAAGGAAGGGTAGGCTTTCCAGGAGGGGAAGGGGGAGACAAAGGAGGTGCTCAATGGGGCAATGGATGTTTTAAAGTACATTGTATTCATAAATAAAATTGTCTCTACTAGGTTTACATATTTCTACAGAGCAAGACAAATTTTGTCTCTCAAATAAAGTTATTTGGTTTAAGTTATAAGAACTTTATGATTTGGTTTTCATTTTATCTCTAATTTCATGTTTCTAACACCAACCTTCTCTTTTGGATGCAACAGTCACCCCCATTATCCCCATGTCCAGCAGTCACATGCCCGTCTCATAATCTCAGTGTTTACGACTCACACTGGGATTCCTTAGCTCTTTACATATTACTTTACTCTTTGGTTGCTTGGGATATCTCTTTACTGTACTCTACCCAATTCTACTCTGCTTTCTAGGTTCATAGGCTCTAATATTTTGAATATGGCTTTAGTTACCCTGCTTAAGGAGTGTCCTTTCCTGTAGACAACCTAATGAAAGTCTTTAACATGCACTGAATTACTTGTTCCCATGAATGGCTTTGATTTTATGCACTAAGGATGGCATTGAAATGCAAAAATATGCTTAATTATTATCTAATAAATTTGTGGACAATTACATTATTTACCCAAAAGTATACATTTTATACTATCTATATCTATGCCTATACCTATCTATATCTGATCTACATCTACTTCATCTTTATATCTATACCTATAGCTATATCTATATCTATCTGCCCCACCTGGGGATCCATCCCATATGCAGACACCAAACCCAGACACTATTGCTGATGCCAAGAAGCGCTTGTTGACAGGAGCCTGTTATAGCTGTCTACTGAGAGACTCTGCCAGATCCTAACCAATACAGATGTAGAGGCTCACAGCCAACCATTGGACTGAGCACGGAGACCCCACGGGAGTAGTTTGGAGAAGGATTAAAGGAGCTGAAGAGGGTTGCAACTCCATAGGAAGAATAATATCAACCTGCCAGATCAACCTGCCAAACCTCCCCCCACCCCGCACCCCCACCCCCGAGCTCCCAGGGACTAAACTACCAACCAAAGAGTACACATGGAGGGACCCATGGCTCCAGCTGGATATGTAACAGAGAACTGCCTTATCTGGCATCAATGGGAGGAGAGGCCCTTGGCCCTGTGAAGGTACCCCAGTATAGGGGTATGCTAGGCAGTGAGGCAGGAGTGGATAGGTGGGTGGGGGAGCACCCTCATAGAAGCCGGAAGGAGGGGAAATAGGATAGGGGGGTTGTGGAGGGGAAATCGGGATGGGGGATAACATTTGAAATGTAAAAATGTAAATAAATAAAATAACAAATAAAAAGTACCAAATTCTCCTTTCTATCTATCTCTATCTCTATCTCTATCTCTATCTCTATCTCTATCTCTATCTCTATCTATATCTCTTTACCCCTGAATATAATCTGCTTTGGCTCCTGGAAGGTCACATGCTCACTGCACCAGCCCTTAAGAGTTCTGGATTCACGAATGAAAGACACACATATGCACATACGTGAGCATGCGCGTGCGCACACACACACACCAGCTAATTTTTATAAAATTAATTTTATAAAATTAATAATTTTATAACTTATTAATTTGACTAGATCAATTGCTGGGCACTTCTAAACCTCCCCTCCCTAGCGCACACTCCCTTCTGTTATTCTTGTCTTATCACCTTGTAATTCTATATTTTGTCTTTGCTGCCCTGTTACTTCTGGGCAGCATCCCCATAGGACCACTTTCCCTTTCTACCTACATTGCTGGATGATTTCTCTCCTGCAGCTCTTAAATCTGATTTCTCTATCTCTGAGTCATAGAGATTCTCTTCCTTCCTTTCCCTCAGTCACTGGTCACTCAATCTAAAATTCCTACCTCTGTCTCCCTGACCAGCCATTGGCTGTATGGCAATTCTTTATTACCAATCAAAGTCAGCTGGAGGCAGGGACCCTCATTGGCTGCAAGCTCTGCTTTTGGGAGACGAATTGAGACAAAGCATTAGAACTAGTCCCCAGGGTACGTATAAGTAGCATGTTTGAACAGTTACACAAAGTCCAAAAAATAAAATAAATAAATAAAAGATAAAACTTTTCGGACATCTTTTCCAAGGAAAAGAAGACTTCAAAAGGGAAATAAGTAATGCTAAGTAAAGTAAGGCAAACTAAATAAAATGTAAATCTGTCACAAATACAGATGTTGGCTTTAATAAAACAATATTTATTTTATAAATCAATACAAATTTCTGTATCTATTCACTGAACTATTCCTCAAGATAGTAAAGAAGACCATTTGTTGATTAAGAAAGAAATTAACATGAGGAGAATCAACAAATACAATGTTATAAAGAACAAGAAGTAAGTTTTATTGTTTACAGTTTTAATTCATTAATTTTCTAAAATAAATGCAATTTCATGATTAGAGTTTATAGAATCTCAGTCTCTTTTTCTGATTTTAAGATAAAAATTGGATTTGAAATTGATCTATAAAGGTTAATATTTATTTTTAAAAAATTATGATTCCCTTAGTGAGACTAAGTTCATCAAACTCTCTTCAGAAGTTGAAAATGTGTATGTATGTGCATTAGTGAATAGATGAGTATGTTCAAACAAGATTACTTTAAAGCATATATGTCACTATCTGACTGACTGCATATGGACCTTTTGGTATGAATAGAAGGAAAGAAATTGAGAAATTAAGATAAAAAGATCTGCTATTCTCAATTTTAGTTTGCGTGTTGTATTTTTGCACATATTGATACAAGATTAATGTAAAATGGAAATATTTCATTTTTTCTTTTTCAGTGGGATATTTCACACTTCCTATAATGATCATTCAGCACACAATTCTTCCTGAAAGATTATGAATGCAGTCTCCACACTGAATTCTGATACCCTTTCTTGAAGTCTCCACTAAGGTTTTAAGTATCAGCTGTTTCAAAGGTTGGCGCCAACCTTCTTCTGTAGTGCACCACAAGGCAGAATTAATTGCAAATCAATCAAACAAAGTACAACTGATCAGAAAACCAATTAGTAATTTTAGCTGTTCATCCTGTCTTCATTTACTAGGGGTAAAAGTGGGAAATGAAAGTGCCTTTTAGACCACATATAAAATTCCAGTCTTTAACTCACTGTCCTCTATGTCCCTACATGCTCACAAGAAATCTCTTACATCTAGCTTTTGAGAATTTCTGAAGCATAAATATTACACACATAGTCATTGGATTATCCACTTTATATTTTGGTTATATAAAGTAGTTTGATAGAGAAATTACTTTTTTGATAGATTAAATAATTCTAAAGCCATTATTTTCCTAATGCAAAAATGGTGTACTCTACTTTCAAATTGCAATTTGATAAATCAATAAAACATTTTCACTTTTTTATTGTATTAATCTCTTAGATGATAGATATATAAGGATCTTGACTTAGAGGTAAGTAATCTTTAAATACATAGTCCATGGAATCTCTTCTAAATTTCATTACATGTCTGATATTTTTCTCTTACTATCTCTTGATGCATAAATATTATAATAGTAAAAGCACATAAAAACCCCACATTTATTTATAGGTTTTTTTAAAAATTTGCTTATCAATTCCAAATCAGTTCACCTTGCACAGTACCTTAGATGTTGCAAGTTGGTGATCAGAGTTTTATCTTTTTACTTAACATTCTCTGTACTCTCTCGACTAACATGACTGTACTCTCTCGGTGATTAGAATTAGAATGTTTCTTTGTTATTTAACTACAGTGCAGATCATCAATTTCAGGACCCACTGGGATAGGTTTATATAAAACTATTCTGCTTGAGAAATAAATTAAATTCAAATTACTATTGCAATTCATAGATAATATGTTTTAATGTAGCTGAAGAGAAGATATTTAGGGAAATACATTGTGTTCCTATGGCCTCAGGTCATGACTGAAACTAAAGAGTACAAATGGTGTGGCCAAGAAAAATAAGTGTGTTCGTCTACTGGTAAAAATAAAAATAATTCTAGTGTGAGCACTTGAACTCGCAATGGAAATGTATCCACTTAACTGACTTACAACAGAATTCTTCCCTCTTATCAGGCTTCTACTATCAAAAATAATTAATGATAGAGAAAAACTTAAATGTCTATCATTTAATGAGAAATCATCATGTGTCCAATAACATAATAAATGTTTTAAATTCTAAGCAAAATAAGGATCGTTTGAGAGATCTGTTAAGTGTACAAAACTTAAACAATTAATTGGTGACTCTATTTCCAATATAAAAATAAACATCATTTCTGGTGTGCTTTAGCTATCTGCCTTTATCAGTGTTATGAAGCTGATTGACATGCTAGGAAAGTAAATTATGGTAAGAGGAGGAGATATGAAGAGGCAATGAGTTTCTTCCTTAATCATATTGAAAGTATTCAACTCAAAATAAATAAATAAATAAACAACACTGGAATATGCTCAGAAAACATGTCTCATTTTGCTTATGACTGCTATGGAAACATATTTTCCCATTTCTGACTACCTAGAAACTTTTTCCTCTTCTCTAAATTTCATTTGTTACATTTAGCTTCATCTATTTACTGACATTTGATTGTTTGTTAATGGGGGGACAACTGTAGTGGGGAATGAGGAGAAAGCAGCTTTAGGATTTAAATCATCTGCAACCTAGATGTATTATATCAGTATGCCTTAAAAGTTATGTTTAATTCCTGGCATTTTGGACTCAGGAATATGCTTATATTTAGCAGCTTTTGTTTTTATCTTACAGTTAGACTGCATTCATGGGGCAGTCTCTTTTTCTGATTCTTAAGAAGCACCATCTAAATTTCTATCTCCATTGCTCACTGGTCTATTCTTTATCATAACTATGACTATCAGCTGTACTGGTGATTATGACCTGGAAGCCCAAAGTCAAAACTTTGGAAAGATATTATTAGCTTTGCATGAGTATCAGTAACAAAGCTTAGCATAAACAATACATTCTTTCATTATCAATTAACTCCTTAGCTACCAAATATTACCACATTATCTATCATTAGGAAACATACACCTTTTAAACGTGTGGTTAGTGTTACTCATTAAATAGAACGGTATCAAACACAGTAAAAAGTCAGGTCTGCTCAAAATTTCAAGGATAACAATTTTTTTCCTTAATTATTCAAAGTTTATTTTCCAAATGTTTAAAAGCCATTTATCTCATTTCCAAACATTTGCTTTGTTTTATATTTTATACTGTCAGCATATGTGTGAAAATAATTTGCATATATATATATATATATATATATATATATATATATATCCTTTCAGGATGGGCTCATCATGTATCTGTCTCATATTCAATTTATAGATTTACAAAGAATGAGTCTCTGAGTCTAGAAAATATCTTAGAATTTCAACATCACAGTTAACTCTGGCTACTCTAACACAAACAAAACACAACAAGAAGAAGAGATTTTGAGCTCCAAGTTTTGAAAACAAATCCAGGGTAAGAAAGAACCAAATATATATAATTTTCACAACAGTGTAGATTGTTTCGTTGCTTTAGCCTAGTTTTCCTTTTTAAAGTATGATAGAAAACCATTGCATGTAGGTCCTATAAATATTCAGACTTTAAAGATGTTTTTTACTGGATAATGCCATTAAAAAGTAAAACAAACAAACAAACAAACAACAACAACAACAAAATCATGGCCCTACGCTGACAGAGAGGGTTTTTTGGTTTTTTGATTAAGAGTGAGAGCTAGCTGTCTATAGGCATAAGAATGAGTGTTGAAAGATGGTTAGGGATTATCCTGGTCTAGTATCTTGGCACTAGTGATGGACTAAGACCCATGACCTTTCTAACCCTGGGTAGTTGGCTAGATTTCTAGCACCAGGTATGAGTTCCCTCCTCTTTGAGTAGGTCTTACATCTAATTAGACAGTTGTTGATTACATCCAATATTTGATTACCATTATTGCACTTTTAGGGATATCTTGCCATGCTGATTATTGTTGTGGCCCATAGACATCACATCTAGGTAGGACTATTGACTGCTTTTCTCCTTTGTCTGCTTGCATAGCACTTTCTGCCACTGTGAAAGCAACACATTCCAAGGAGGCCTTCAGGTCAGATCCAGATCCAAACTTCCATTCCTGTGTTGGAAAGGCATATTATCTTCATCAATAAGGTCTTACCTTCAACTTCTGAGAGACAACCAAGTAACAGACCCAGATAACTTGTAGAATCCACAATGCAGAGATCAACTGATTGTGAAGTATCTAGCCCCAATTGACACATCTATAAAAAACAACTCTTGCGGCTAGGGAGTCAAGAGAAAATATGGAAAGGGGCAGATCGTTTATAAGATCCAAAGGAACAAGGAGTCTTCTGTGAGTGTCATATCTTCTAGATATGACAAGAGCACTACAAACATAAACAATATGGATGATAAATCAGAGTGAGAATAATTTCAAAAGCAGTTGACATCCCAGTGTAAATGAGGAAATCTAGCAGGGTCCTACCCCTAGACAAAGAACTATACATATACACATATATGTGTGTGTATCTAACAATAATGATAAAAAGGGACCATTAATTTGAGAGGGAGTCAGAGGATGGGGGAGGGACTGTAAGGAAGGAATATGAGGTGGGGTGGGACTGTAAGCAGGAGAGAAAAGATAGAAATGAAATCATCATATCTTAACTATTTTTTTAATCTGTTTAATTTACAAGTTTCGTGAACTTGTTTTTAGAAAATGATGTCTTCAAATAGAAAACCAGATGAAAGTCTTTGACTAAATCCCAAGTATGAGATAAGGTGGGGAAGAGGCAGAAAAGACTGGCAGAAAGCTTTCCCTATACAGAATTGTCAAATTATAATTAACTCTAGTTCTGACAGAAATCTACAACTATTGATCCCACCTTTCCTAACTTTTCTAAGTAAAGGAAAAACTCAAAATACTCACATTGTTACTCCTAAGGTCAAAATTGTAGGCAGTGTCTTGCCCTCACTTTGTCGGCTGGTCTTGCTAGACTGAATTCCCATCTCAGGCGAGCCTGAATTGGGGACAGTTTTATCAGGTGAAGTGGCCCATTCAGGTGTAATACATGAGGTGGAGGTACAAAAGGGACACAGTTTTCACACTTTCAAAATGCAAGAGAATGGAAATAACATACAGCATCTGGGTATATGCATAATTTTTCTCAAAAAAGTCTCTTTTTCAGACTATGGATAGAACTGACATATGTCAACATAATAGTGAGCTCACAACCCACACCAATGTATATGCAGAGAAACTTAAAGCATTTCCTCTACAATCAAGGTTGCCCACTCTGTACACTTATTCAATACAGTATATGAAGACATAGCTACAGCAGTAAAACTAATGAAGGAGATCAAGGGGATACAAATAGGAAGAGGTGATCAAAGTATCTTCATTTGCGGATAATAGTGTGTGTGTGTGTGTGTGTGTGTGTGTGTGTGTGTGTGTGCGCGCACGCATGCGCATACACACATGCAAACACGTGCATGTATGGCTAAAAGTTCTAGCAGGAAACTCTTATAGCTGCTAAATACTATCAGCAGAGTCACAGGACACAAAGGTAAAACAG
This sequence comes from Rhynchomys soricoides, assembly GCA_019843965.1. Taxonomy (NCBI): domain Eukaryota; kingdom Metazoa; phylum Chordata; class Mammalia; order Rodentia; family Muridae; genus Rhynchomys; species Rhynchomys soricoides. Next base: position 31,587,495 of record JADRCH010000005.1, on the reverse strand, counting down.
AAAAATCAGTAACCTTCCTGTGTATAAATGACAAATGGACTGAGAAAAAAATCAAGGAAAGAATACCACTTCTAATAGCCTCAAAAAGTATCTCAGGGTATCTCTAACCAAGTGAGTGAAAGACTTAGACAATAAAAACTTTAGATATTGGATAAAGAAATTAAAGAAAATATAAGTTAGATATCTCTCTCCCTCATACTCATAGATTGATAAGATTAAGATAGTAAAAATGACCATCCTACCAAAATCAATATACAATTTTAATGCAATCCCCATCAAAATTTCATGAAACATGAAAGGACAATTTTCAGTTTCATATGTAAAGTCAAAAACTCATGAGAGCTAAAACAATCCTGAATAATATCAGAACTATTGCTGCTATAACCAGCTGTGATTTCTGTTGTACTACACCTACAGTACCAAAACAGTATGCCATTGGAGTGAAACCAAACACTGATCAAAGGAATCAAACGGAAGACCCAGGCTTACACACATCTGGATGCCTTACTTTCGATAAAGAAGGTAGAAATGTAATTGGAAAGATAGCATTTCAATAAATGGTGCTGTCCAACTCGATAGTTGCATGTAGAAAAGGTTAAATAGATCCGTACTTATCATCCTGTACAAATTTCAACTCACAATGAATAAGACTTTAATATAAGGCCAGAAACACTGAGTCTGAGAGAAGGGAAAGCAAAGAATAGTCTTGAACTCACTGGCACAGGATAAAACTTTCTGAACAGAACACAGGCACTAAGAATAACAATTAGTAAATAGGACCTTGTGTAACTGAAAAGCTTCTGCATGGCAAAGAATACCACCAATCAGAGTAAATAAGGCAGCCTATCTACTGGGCAAAGATTTTTTCAAATTGTACATCTAGTAGGGTGCTAATATCGAAAATATATAAATAAGTAAAATATTAAGCATCAATAACATAAATAACTGAACTTAAAATGTAGTACAGGTCTAAACAGAAAATTCTCAAAAGAAGAAGCTCAAATGTTTGACATCTTTAGTCATCACAGAAATTCAAATCAAAACTACTTTGAGATTTCAACATACACCAGTAAGACTGGCTAACATAGAACCAAAACCAAAACCAAAACCAAACCCTAAATCCAAACCCAAATCCCAAACCAAAACCAAAACAAAAACAAAACAAAGAAAAAGGCAAATGACACCTCAGGCTTGCAAGAATATGGGATAAAGGAAAGACTCATTCAGTACTGGTGGGAACACAAGCTTGTACAACCACAGTGGAAATCAGTGTGGCCATTCCTCAAGAAGCCAGGACTAGATATTACCTCAAGATCCAGCTAAGACATGCTGTGGCATACACCCAAAGGATTCTCCATCAACTACACAGATACTACATCAACCATTTTGACTGATGCTCTAATTGTAATAGCTGGGAATTAGAAAAAAGACTAGATGTCTGTTAATGGGAAGAGTCAGTCTTAAGGGGAATTTCTCCGTCAAATTCTTCCTGTTAGGCCTCTGGGGATCTTGCAGGAGAGGAAGTGGAAAGATTATAAAAGTGGAAGGGAATTTAAAGATACCAAGATAAGAGGGCCTTTTAAACATAGCACAACAAACATACTTGTTTAACTACAGAAGACTATGGCAGCATGCACAAGACATGGGCAGGTCTGGGTCAGAAGGAATGCCAGGGATGAGAGGGAAATTAGACACAAGCCACATCACTAATTCAGATGCTTTTGCCAATTGATAAACACGTGAAAATGAAAGGAATCTCCCCCTCCCCCCTTGGAGCCTCAGTGAGTATACAAATCACTCTTTATTCTTTTTAATTTATTCTTATCTCAGACACTGCTTCCAACCACAGATTTCACTACTTCCACTCTCCCTAGTTCCCTCCCCTCTCCTCCAGATCCACTCTGCCACAGTTTACCTTCAGAAAATAGCTTGCCTTCCAGGGAAACCAACCGAACAAGGAATAACAAGTTACAGTAAGACTAGGCACAAACCTTCATATCAAGGCTGGGAGAGGCAACCCAGTAAGAGGAAAAGGGTCCCAAAAGCAGGTGAATGAGTCAGAGAATGCCCCAGTCCCAGTGGTAGGAGTCTCACAAGAAACACTTCTGGCCAGGTTCCATACCCAGCAGTAGATGGCCAACACAAAATGAGCTCAATGGAGTTTTTGGAGGTTCCTTGTCTCATAATGCTTTGTCAGGGCCATTATTCATTTATTCATTAATGTGTTTATTTGTTTGTTTTAATATCAGGTCCACTGTTGTTCAGATTTGTGCTTTTACGGGATTTCTGAGTGTATCTCTGTCTGTCTGTGTTTCTTCAGCTTTTTCGTTGACTCTTTTCTTCTGTTTATCTGCTTGTTTTGTCCATTTCTGATTTGTTTTTATTTTATGGTTTTTTTTTTTTTTAGATGTATGTATTCTGAGAGAGAGAACAAAAATATTGGGATTTAGGTGGGAAGGAAGGTAGGGAAGATCTGGGAGGAGTTGGAGATGTGTAACTGTAATCTGAATAGAGTATATGAAAAAACGTTTTCAGTAAAATGTAATATTCATGAACAAAACTGTTGGTATCAAAAGACCAGTTTTGCAGATCAGCTCAAAACTCAGGATGTCGCATATAGGTGACACCTGTTGCTATGACAACCGCATTACCTTCCCAGAGCTCACTTCCTACACTTACCTGCAAACAAATTATGTCACAGCCTATATAAAAGATAGACCTTTCCCCACTGTCACACTCTTGTTCCCTTTGTCTTTCTCTCTCTCCCCTCTTTGTCTAGGGTAAGCCTCTTTCCCATGGAACTGCTGAGAGAGAGAGAGAGAGAGAGAGAGAGAGAGAGAGAGAGGTGGGAGAAATCTGTCTCTTCTTAGGCACTAGAAATCAAAGCAGCAAAGTGAAAATCCTTGAGAGACATAAAGTGAGTTGAAAAGGTAACTTAGATTATACAAGACACAAGTTCACATTATAAATTCTAATACGCTCCACATGTTAGTCAACATATTTGATTCCAAATATCACTAACATACATACATGATTTATTGTTTCTACTTGAGGTGATTATTTAATAAATACATTTTGTCTATTACAAATAATATCAATTCATAGTCTCATACTTGGCTTTGAAAAACTGGAGTAAAATTTATCGAAACTACTATTCTAGTTTACTTTGTGTTCCTTTGATAAGCTCCATAATCAACAGCAGCTGGAGGAGGAATGATGTCACCACCTGCCCAGGGGTTACAGTACCTCCATTGATCACTAACCAACATAGTTCACCATAGATATGGCCAGAGGCCATTCTGCTCTGTGTACAATCCCTCATCTGAGACTCCTATTCACATGTGACCCTTGGTTGTGTCAAACTCATGAGAAATGCTAAGCAGCAAAACTGTTTCTCCTGTAATGTCAGTTAGTAAGCTGAAGTAAAGGAAGGTCAGGAGGTGAGGGATGAGAGCACACTAGCTTCCATGAATTTGTAAATTTTCCTAAAAACATCACTTCACCAGATCCATCTAAGCCCAGGTTCTGTTCAAAACTCCACATTGAGCCTCACAACTCCGGTTAAGTTGATATTTTATAGACCCGTCTTTCCGTTCTTTCCCCTGGGCTCCTCACTGTCATCTATCTCTTCTTCTTTCCGATCATTAACACCAGTGTGGCCAGTCTTATATGCAGACATTTGAAGTTTAGAGCGGGTGTTTTGATAAATGTACAAATTGTGAACTATCCCCCTAATCAAACTAATGCTAATTCACAATCATTGCCCCTAGCTGCCATTCTCATTGCTGTTTTCATGGTCCTAACATATACAAACTACCCCTTGGCAAATTACAAGTTTACAATGAAGTATTGCAGGTGACTGTTGCTGTGTTAGCTTACCTGCAATATTCTAGTACTTGAGATCAGTTTATTACAGATTGGAAATAGTGAGTAAGTACATGAAAATATACTTGATAGTGAAAAAATGGTTGTGCTAACAAATAGAAATTCATCGAGAGCTATAGACTTTGGACCTGCTTAATGTTGCTATGCAATGTTGATTTTATTTGAAAGCTTTTAATAATAACGTTTATTTTAAAATAAAAAAAAAGTGCTTTTCCTCACAGCTTTGGATGCTGAGAAGTGCAGCAGCAAATTTCCACCTGGTTTTGTTGTCTGATAAGAGCTGGGACTTTTTTATTTTGTTTTATTATAAGACTATGTTGATTGAGGGTGGCTTCCAAGATGCCAGACCTTGAGATAGCCCACTGGTGAGTTCTTCTGGTGATAAGAATTTGAACACTTATTTGTGCTTCCTTCTGATACCAAGTCTCTGTTTCTTCTCAACCTCTATACTTATTCCAATCACTTAATAGCTGTTACTTTTTATGTAACCTCTTCCTTCCTTAATATTAAGAATAGAGACTTGTTGAGATGCTAATGGATTTTTCAGTAAGTGGTCTAGAGGACTGAATTTTCTGGGGTGAAGGTGCAGATGAAGGTATGCCCTCAGCCCCTAGAACAGCGTGAATCCTCAGCAGTGATCACGAAGATAAGAACTGTGGTGTTCAACCAAACTGTTATTAAAGAAGGTGAACATACAAGGATAGAAACTTTTAATTAACTATTATTTCTAAATAGCTAATAGAAATAATTTCCTTCTGTGGGATATATATATATATATATATATATATATATATTTTTCCTTCTATGGGATATATATAGACATATATATCTATATAGATAGATAGATAGATAGATAGATAGATAAATCTATCTATCTATATATAAATTTATATATATAGAATTATATATCTCATGCTTAGAATAAAAGCTTGGCTTGAAAGACTCATGATGACTACTGAAAACAGTATCATGTAGAGGTGTACTCTCTAAATCCCTTTGGTTATACCATGTTATATTCATTAATATGTAAAGACATACATTCATCTTAATATGTAGAGACATAGAATCCATCAGCTCATGTAGTAATATAAAAACTTATTTTAAACTCATATGAGATGAGGCAAGTAAATCACATACACAAATTCCAATGTATTCCTTCTGGATCCCAACACATTATCTTCTAAGTGGTATCAAAGTACCACTTAGAGATCAGCATCCACTGAAGAATCCACCTCCAAGGTAGAGAGTGAAGGAAGCAAACAATTCAAGCACGGGAAGCTATCCATCACTAGCCCCATGCACCAAAAGCTTTTGAGTGCTAGTCACATATCTCTGGGGAGAACACATTCCTGTCCTCTCTTTTCCATGAGGATTCTTAGGCTATCTTTGGTTGTAGGTAACTGTGAGCAATGTTTTCTCTAGGTTACTCTCCTCATCGACTCATGGTTTAGTGTTCTCTTACAATCAGAAAGTTTGTTGAAAGCTCCTTCCCACCACATTTCTACTTTATCTGCCACTTCCACCATGTCCCCTCTCCTATCTAACCTGCATATATTAAAATGATTCCAAACTATTTTTATCATCCTTATATATGTATGGCATAAATACCGGCAACTTTATGTTCCCAAGAAAAATGGCTTTTCAACAAATTAAAATATTCTATTTAGCTCTAAATATGGAAACTAAAAATATATTACCCACTGCGAAATGAATTACTCATCCATTGTATGTCAGATTTTAAACTAACAACTTTATAACCTTAAAATACAGCTCAATCTTAAAGTATTAATTTTGAAATGATGCATTTGTGCTAATGATTTACTGGGAGGAAAAACCCTTTAATCTAACCCTTTCGCTTATGAACTTGAAAGTTGAACTTCATAGAAATGAGTGATGGCAACAGCAGGGCTTCTCCCCAGCTGATCAAAATTAACAGTTTCTTTCAATTGTTCTAATTAGGACCAAGGGGAGTTCTGGAATGTACCAACAGCATCTCAAATTGCTCTCTAGTTGAAAACTAGTTCCTGAGAAAGAATAGCAGCTTTCACATTTTCTTATACATAGTAGAGTCAAGGTGCTGTTACTATTGTTTACTAAGAGCCTCTCTGGGAATATGTTCCATGAGATAGGTTTTTGTTTTTGTTTGTTTCTGTTTAGGTGTTGTTATTGTTGTTGCTATTGCTTTTCTTGGTTTTTGGGTTTTTATTTTGTTTTGTTTTGTTTTATTTTTTTTGTTTTTGCTTTTGGTTGTTGTTGGTTTTCATGTTGCTTTGTGTGTGTGTGTGTGTGTGTGTGTGTGTGTTAGAAAGTAAAAACAGTTACAGATGAGAAACATAAAAATTCATCTAAAAATGTATTAGAAACCAGCTTCTACCCATGTTCTGTAAAAGGGTGGTGCACACCACCACAGACCCAGGCCAGTGGTTTACTTAGTATTGCTTTTTATCTTGCCGGACAATTTTTTTCACACTCAAGCAGGCATATAATTACAAAAATCAGATCATGATCACAGAAATAATATATATTTAATGTAAATATTAAATTTATTGAAACATGAAGGGATATAGAAGCATTTGCTTCCAAGCGTATGTATTTACTGGGAGGTTATTATCTTAAGAAATTTGCTTTATATTTCTGAGACACTTTGTTCCTGTTAATCTTTAGTCCTTTCAAAGTTATCATCTAACACTATTAATGACATTTATCTTTTACTTGATAGCAATTTATTTTTAACATAATTCATTGAAAAAGTACATATGCCAACTTGAATTTATATAATGTTTGTTATTTAAATTTAACATTAACCTTTAATATTCCATGAGTGGTGAAGTATGCATTCCAGACAATATCAATATTGTCATCTTTGAAACAAACAAAAGTAAAGGTTAAAATCTTCACAGATATATACTTGAATAGCATACATATAAATTGTTTTTGAGCCAAAAGATTGAATTATTGGCACCAAATGTATTATGATAAAGATCCCAGTTTCTTACAAGTCAACTAGGTTCCAGTCTGCCTGTAAAGAGGTTATGGGCAATAAACGTAGGTGTCCTTGTTTTATCATCTTTCCAAACTACATCTCTGCATATGGCAATGCTCAGTTCAAAGACCTTGGGGAGGGCATCCTCTTTAACCTCCTACACAATCCCCAAATAAGGAATTGACTCTTTCAACTCAGTGCTATGTTAAGACAAGAGCAATCTCTTGTTGTAATTAGCATTCTTTCCTAAGGGAAGGAGGGTGGCTAGGTGACTAAATGGCCTAGCAGTCTTTAGAGAGACATTCTCTCCCTAGGGCTGGACACAAGCTATTTAAAACCTGTGTGAATGAGTTGGATTAACATGGAATCAACTTCCTTGGGAAATGGAGCTAGAGCAATTCCAAGGAGACAAAATACATTAAGACAATCACACCAGTGGTGACAATCTCCAGACCTACTGGTCCTGCCAGTTTTAATTTAGCTGATGACATGAACACTGAGCAGTTCTACAACATCTGTTTTATGAGTGTAAATTCTCTTTTTACTTCCTGAAAACTTAAGATAGTTTACACACACACACACACACACACACACACACACAATCACCCCCAATCCCCCCAAAAAAGTGGAGAGAAGAGAGAATGAGAGGAAACACTTGGGAAGCACTCATTGTGCGTGTAGATACACTGTTTGTGTAAGAAAATTATCACCTTTAAATAAAGAATAGTTATAACCAATTTTGGGATATATTAAATTTTTTTTTCTGTTCAAATGGCAATTACCACCATGCATTTTAAAAGGTATAGTAATAAATATATAATTTACATTTTAAAAATAAACTTACAAATTTTATACTTTGTTCACCCAAATTTTACAAGATTAGTGTGATTTCCCTTTATCATATTTGATTGAAAATTAAATATAAAAATATAATATAGAATCTTGGGAGGCAGTTTCTTTATCTGTAAAATTACTATTACAATGGCAAATGCTGAATCAAAATATCCTATTAATATGTAAACTTATGATCATTACTACTAATTATAGACAGTAAAATTTGAAATGGGTAGTTATCATTCTTGTCGTATTTTATTAAATAGTATACACTGGCAATGGTCATATGTATTTACAGTAAGGAGATGTAGACCACTTAGTCCTTATCCAAAAAAACTGTAGGTATGTTTAACTAATCAGACATAAAATGTAGACTCCACTAATTATATATGGTGAGCTATTTTTAGCAATGGTCAGCTTTTTGGATGAAACTACATCATGATGGTGAATGAAAATGAAGGCATAATTGCTCCCAGGTAATACTGAGGAGGATTTTATTGTAGACATGAGAGAAAGTACAGCCAGGGGCTTCTGAAAGGGCCCAGCCTGAACCAGGCCATGAGAGGAGGAGAAGAAGAGAGAGGAAGAGAGCCAAGAGCAACACAAGAAACCACGCGGCCAAAGTGCATCCTTATATAGGAAAGAGAAGTTGGAGGAAAAAAAGAAAAACCCCTGGGCAGGAGAGGTTTAGGGTACGGATGGGGTATGCCAGTCAGGATGAATCAAACAGGTACTTGCTTAGAGAGCCTTGTGGGCAGTGCACACTTTGTAATGCTTATAAGCACCACAGTCAGCCATTTGTTTTGGGGTTTCTTGGGACCTGACATACCATGACCATGTGCATCAGAGGTAAATGTCATCCCAGGAGACATACAAACAAATATCAGAATCCCAGCCAGAAGCAGTCCTTTGGCCTTTCACTGATTGAGCTAAACTGGCCAGCCAGCAATCCCCTGTGAATATCCCTGTGTCTGAGTCCTCAGCTGTAGGATCACAGGCTCATGCCAACACGTAGCTTTTTAAGTGAGTCTGTCCACCTGAATTCAAATCTCCGTGCTTATGCAGCAGCCACTTTACTGAGTGAGTCCTCCTCTAGTCTCAGGAATCGGCATTTCTTCATTTTCAACAGACTTAGAGTTGGCAAAGTGTTCCTGTGGTGATCAGCCTGCAAGACGATGTTTTAAGAATCTGAAAACTAAAGTATTTCTGAAATACGCTACAGTGATTTATATCGGGAAGGAAACACTAAAATGGAGGGTAGAAACTTTGCATTTCTCACTGGTATAGCTTGCTTGTGGGCGGGGGTGGGGGGACCCAAACCATCTTCTCAAGGAAGTCTTCAAAGTACTTTCTTTCAAATAAGGCCAAGGTCTCTGAAAGCTTTGCTTCGGTTCCAGCCCTCTGATGGGCTGATGTACCTACAAAACTCTTAGCTAGAGCCTGCCTTCCTTAGCCTCCAGCTCATAAATGTGAATGGAAAACAAAAGTAGCTAATGGGGTGTCCTGTGGGATAAAGCCACATTTCCCAGCGTTCTATTTGTGCCTCTTTCAAATTGCGGTGCTAGCAATTAAGAGGATGTACTGCCTCGTCCCGTTTATGAAGCTCTTCACAGTGTAATGGGATGTTCTGTTGGAAATTCATTTGAAATGTAAATAAAATATGAAAAAAAAAATAGTTCTAGATGTGAAGCATCCTGTTCTTTGAAAATGAGGTTATTGAGTTGGAGAAACAAAAGATAACTTTGGAACTTAATATAGATGGAAAACAACCTGCCTTCCTTGGTAAAAAAAATATATATATTTTTTAAAAAAAGCAGTGGACAGTGTTACAAAATACATTCCTGTAATAATGAGGAGAGCTACTGTGTCCACACACAGAGATACTTGCTCTTCAACATATGTACACCTGCAAGAGTGGAAGTTACTTTGTAAAATTGGCACTTCAATACACATCTTCAATGAGTCACTAGCTATATTTACAAATGCATTATGACAAACACATTAATGAGAGAAATTTATTTAATATTTGCCCATAGAGATAGATATAAACTTAAGCCCTCTATTATTTTCAGTTATAAAAATGAGTAAAATGTGTTTTTGGTTTTTTTTTTTAATCTCAAGTCATAATGGCAGACAGTAGTAAGATTATATTTTGAGGGGAAAATAGCGATGGCTTCAATAAGAAAAAATAAATTTATGTGTGAAATGGTCTAAAATGAAATACATGAGTATTGTATTATTTTCATCCCTCAGAATGACAGTTATTATGATTTTCTTAAGATACTTGTCACCTAAAGAATTAAAAGAAATCCTTTGATCTCCAGCCCTGCTTGCTTACAGACCCGTTCTTTATGCTGGCATAGTTCCATTCTAATTGGTGGGAAGTGCAAATTTTGTGGGAATCATAGGTGCTATACAGGTTCACTTCTTTAGATTTGGCTCAGGAGAAAGACTGATGGAAACAAAATTTGGAGAAAGGAAGGGAGCTAGCATGGTTCACTGTCCTCATCCACATAGCTGGAACTATTCCAGCCACAACCACATACAGTCCGTGATTTCATCTCCAGCGATCTGCTGACTTACTCACCCAATGCCCCTAAAGCAGGAGCCTTGTGGTGAGATCAGCATCCCATTGCCCTCTCCATTTTGCTCTATTTTGTGATTATTGGCATCTTGGATCTGTCGTAAATGTGATCCATTAATTTATTAAATATCACTTGTTTATTTATTTATTAAAAACAAACAAGATGGTGTCTCTTTTCTTTGATTAAATTATAACACATTTATGCTATTGGTGGCATAATATGCCAGAACACCTTCAACGTTCTGTACCAAGTCGACTAACCTTTAATTACACTACAGTCATTACTAGTAAGCTCTCAGTTTCTACATGAAGAAACTGAGACACACACACAAAAAAAAAATTGTTAGTTTGTAATATGCATACACATGCCAGTGGTAAATAGATAGTTTTTATTCTTTTGGTAATATATTTTATTAACTCTTTGTGTGTCTCATACAATGCCTTTTCATCATATTCGATGTCCTCTGACACCCTGCATATGCACCGACTTCGCCCTCACCTCTACACTCACCCATCTCACATGGGAATTTGTATTTCCCAATTACTTTTGATATTCAGGCCTGCTTTCAAGCATGGTTAACCTCAAGGGTCATAACATTAAATAAATCCGATCATCTCTCCCTCAGTAGCTATCAAATATCAAGAGTTCCTAAGCTAATTTCACTCCCATCTTCCCCAAATGCTGGGATTTAGCCCAACTTCAGCATGCTTAAGTCTTGTGCATACCATCACAATAGAATATACTCATTGTTGTATGTGAAAAACACTTTTCTTAAAGCAATCTCAATGCACCTTCTTGTAGGAAGACCCCTAAACCTCAGAGGAAGGGCTATGGCATATATATTCCATTTAGAGCCAAACGTTCCGTAGTTTCCTGTTCTCCACTTTCTGGTCTTTATTCTAAGTGTCATCTGTTGAAGGTTCACTGATAAGTCTTAAGAGAGCCCTACCTGGGGATCCATTCCATACACAGTCACCAAACCCAGACACTATTGTGGATCCCAAGAAGTGCTTGCTGACAAGACCCTGATATAGCTGTCTCCTGAGAGGCTCTGCCAGAACCTGACAAATACAGAGGTGGATGCCCTCAGCCAACCATTGGACTGAGCATGGGGTCCCCAATGGAGGAGTTAGAGAAAGGACTGAAGGAGCTGAAGGGGTTTACAACCCCATAGGAAGAAAAACAATATCAATGAACTAGATCCCCCAGAGCTCCCAAGGACTAAACCACCAAACCAAGGAGTACACATAGTGGGACCCATGACTTCAGCTGCATATGTAGCAGAGAATGGCCTTGTCGGGCATCAGTGGGAGGAATGGCCGTTGGTCCTGTGAAGGCTCAATGCACCAGTGTAAGGGAATGACAGGGCGGGGAGGCAGGAGTTGAGGGGGGTACCTTCATAGAAGCATAGTGAGGGTGAATGGGATCGGAGGTTTTTAGGGGGAAACCAGGGAAGGGGATAACATTTGTAATGTAAATAAACAAAATATCGAATAATAAAAGAGAGAGGCATAGTTCCATGGGTATAGAAACAAGGCATTAGAGGGTGTTTTAATACCATCACAATATAGACAAGCTTTCATATTCGTTTTCATTCTTATCAATGTACTTACTGCTGCTCTGTCAGAATCGATTTCACCTATAGATACACGAATACATTCCCAAGTGTTTGACATTTCTAAGTGGCCAAGATTCCATGCCATACAGAAATCACAGAAGAGTGCCCGACAAATAGAAAGCAATGAGATATGGAAGGCAGTTAAGCTTCAGATATTTGTGTGATTAAAATATTTGACCTCCATGTATTAGCTGCATGAAGGAAATTATTTTATTGTTATAGGTGCATTTCTAAGATAAGATAAGATAAGCAGCAAAATCAAAAAGTTATAACTACAATGGAATTAATGGTGGCACAGTTAGGGTAAGCCTCATAGGTCATTTTATTCCTATCCCAGAACTTCTGACAGTCGTAATTTCCTAAATAAAATAGGTTGATTTAATTTTGAACTGGAGGCTGAGAAGTCCAAGAACATGAATGGATATCTTCGTGATGCATCTTAAGTGGCAGTACCAGAGTGCATTGGAAAGTGTTGCTTTGTACAACAAAGACATACTTAATACAACAATTTTTAACCCATTCACGAGGGCTCCATACCCATGAAAGGAATATCTTTCTGGGTGCTACCTTCTAATAATACCACATTGCTGATCAATATTCTAACACTGAATATTAAAATGGCTCAGAGGGTAAAGAAACCTGAGTTTCATTTCCAGAACCCATAAAGTGGAAAGAGAGAAGACATTCCAGAGATTTGTCTTCTCACCTCCATGCAAATACTGTGCTTACATATCCATGGACACACCACTAATACCCTACAAACATATAAACATACATACACACACACACACATACACGTATATACACAGTAAATAATAATAAATAAACATTTTCAAAGTAATTTAACTCATTTCTTTTATGTAACAAACCATATCAATTGCCAAATCTAATTTTTCTGTGTAAACCTTGTTGTTGTCTGATCATTCCTAAAGAGGAATATTATTGCAACACAAAGTTTGGAGAAAGAAGAAAATTAATATTTATTTATTTACTTTTCTGAGTGTGTGTGTCCCACTGACTTTATTTAAGATTACTCTCATGAGCCTGACTACAGTGTTATTTACTAAACTATGGACTGTTCGTTAGTGCTTGCACTATTGAAGAAAATGGTTCCTCCTCTCCGGACAACTTTAAACTGCCAATAACTCCTCAGGGAGTGTAAGAACATCGTGACCTATTACCAGTCCATTATGAGGGATTGACTGACCTGGTCTTGTGTAGATCTTGTGCAATAGTCACAACTACTATGGATTCTTAGCATAGCCTGTCATGCCAGAAGACACTGCTCACAGCACACTTTCCACTTTCTTGTCTTGTCCTGTCCTGTCCTGTCCTGTCTTGTCCTGTCCTGTCCTGTCCTGTCTTGTCTTGTCTTGTGGTACAAGAGGGAGCTATAGTCACAAGTGTCTTGAGAACATTTGGACTGATTATGATCAACAAAATACAAAGGATGTTTCCTTGTGGCCTTCTGAGGAATAGGATCCTTTCCTTCTTAGTGATAGATAAATAGATAGATAGATAGATAGACAGACAGACAAATAGACAGACAGATGGATAGATCAATAATTAGATGATAAATCATATTTTTATAGATTTTATAGAGAATAAATATGCTTTATATAGGATATCTATATCTATCTATATCTATATATCTCTCTATATAGATATATACAGATATATAATATCTATATATATATATAGAGAGAGATCATAGATCCAGGATTCACAGAAAGAAGCCTTTGTGAGCAGGTGAAGACATTGAGTTATTGAATTAAAAAGCCCTGAACCCCACATACTAGACTTTATCTTTTTCTTATTTGATAAAACGAAAGCACCAATATGCTCTCTGATCCATATACCACCTACTAACCAAACACTGAATAATAAATAGTACATTTTAACAATCACAGTTTAAATCATGTTGAAAAGGTAGTTAGTGTGTCTTATTGACTTCCTTGAGTATGTGTTCTAGACAGGATACATAGATACACATACAAAATGAAAATCATAACTTCTTCTCCAAAAATCATTGAACTATTAAACTGCAGCAGTAATGAATGAACTCAAAACCAGAGTCTTTTTGGCAGGGGTCTACAAAACAGCATGTCTCATTGTCTCATGCTTATGAAAGAGTATAGATAATTTATCTATATTATTTAATCATATTTTCTAAATGTTTGTGGGTGTAGTTTTGGGTGTGTGTGTGTGTGTGTTGTTGTTGTTATTGTTGTTGTTGTTAGCTTACAGAAGATTCCACTAGGGTCCTCCCAAGGACCTAGCAATGGCTTATATCATCACCTGTGCCCATTACCTGCCACCAGATGCAGGCAGCATACAAAAGGACAGCCTTGCTACCCCAGTTCTTTCTTGGTTTCCGTGTTTCCCATGGTCTCCCTCCCCCTCCCCCTCTCCCTCCCCCTCTCCCTCCCCTCTCCTTCCCCCTCTCCCCTCCCCCTCTCCCTGTCCTTCTCCCTGTCCTTCTCCCTCTCCCCCTCATCCCTCCTCTTTTTTGTCCTTATCTGTTCCCCTTTCTCAGACCTCATGGCTCTGCTCTAGTCTGTCTGCCTCTGTCCCTTCTCCTGGCCCTCATTTCCCCCTTCCCCTCATTAAGCCCCATTTATACCAGATTTATTGCATGCTATGATTTCTCAGGAGGACACCTTAGCATGAGTCTGCCAGGTATTCCTCGATGCATTATATTCCATAACATTTGGGGGGGGGGGGGTTCAGAGCACAGCTTTCAGAGGAGGTTCTTTCCTTCCACCAAGTCGGTTTCTGTGATTGAACCCAGGCCATTTGGTTTCAAGGCTTGGCATCAAACACCTTTACCTGATGAGCCATTTTACAAGCCCATAGAAATGTTTCCTATTCACAAAACAGAAGCAGAAGTAAAATATTACTGTATTAGTTTATCTACAAAACAAATGGAAAACACTATATGGAATTACAAAAATATCAGTTTATTTTACTATCTCCAGATTCCTACCAATCTAGCAAAAAAAAAAAAAAAAAAAATCACAGACCCCTTTACTTTAAATATTCCTTGGAGACTGCCACAAAAATTAATTCTCCAAGAAAACTGCATACATATATGCAAAATTTCCTAATGTTTTCCCTTAGGTTAAAAGACCATTAGAAGAACTAATTGCTATCTGGAAAGCTGGTTGAAAATCCCTACACTTCTCAATGTAACCATGTTTAAATAGAAATTTGATACTGGTTTCTGGCCTGAAATCGTTCAATGGCTTGCAATTACCAAGGAGTAAACTTCACAGCACTTAGTATCATGTTTTAACAAAATCACCTTTCCTGATTGCCCTGCTCTTTACAGATTAGCACATCAGCAGCATTTAGTTGTCACAGGCCATCCATATACTGTGTTGCTGCCTACATCGAAGGCTTTGGTTTTCAACAGTCTTCGATGTAGAATAACTTGAGGGAGACTTTTAAAGCAACTCCAACACTTTATACTGCAGCTCCAATAACACTGTTAGTTTGGCTTGTGGATATTCCAAACATTAATACTTTTTAGAACCTCCTGGATGCTTTCAAAATACCTTCTACACTCCTGATAAGACCTCCAGACAGACTTTCCAATCGAGCAGGTTATATTTATATATTTATGATAAAACTCAGACACAAGAACAACAAGAATTAAAGAAAAGAGTCCATGAATATGAAAACAAACAAAGGCAGTACATGTAAATAGTTGGAGGGAGGGAAGGGAAAGGAGAAATGATGTAAATAATTTCAAAAACAGTATTTTTTTAAAAAATAATGGGAATTGTGCATTATCAACTAAATGGCTCTTTTTAATGCTATACTTCACATATTCTCATGTGGGCTATGTTTAATAAAAATTCTGTAACTTAGTAGGTTTTTTTGATACTTGATTTACATTTCAAATGTTTTCCCCTTTCCAGGTCTCCCCTTCAGAAACCCCCTATGCCATCCCCCTCCCCCTGCCTTTATGAGGGTTCTCTTCCACCCACCCACCCACTCCTGTCTTCCCTTCATGGCATTCCCCTATACTGGGGGATCTAACATCCTCAAGCTCAAGGGCCTCACATCCCACTGATGACCAACAAGACCCTTCTCTGCCACATGTATGGCCAGCACCATAGGTCCTTCCATGTGTATTCTTTGGTTGGTGGTCCAGTCTCTGAGAGCACCAGGGGGTCAGGCTGGTTAACACTGTTGCTCCCTCCATGGGGCTGCAGACTCCCTCAGCTCCTTCAGTCCCTTCTCCAACTCCGACATCTGGAACCCCATTCTCAGTCCAACAGTTGCTGTGAATTGAATCTTGGGTATTCCGAACTTTTTTTTTCTTTTTTCTTTTTTAAATAAAGGTCAAATCTCGAAGCAGCTTTCTTGAGAAGTAAAACTAAAATTGAGGTCCCTGGAGAATAATTCAGGCTGGAGCAGCAGGGAATAGTTACCTGGATAGGTTAAGCCCTCTCTCTTCTTCTCTGTTCTCTAACATCCCTGCTGTGTACAAGTGAGCTGGTGTTAAGCTAAGCATTGTCTATGGAGCAAAAGAATGTTCCTGCCACATTTCTTGAATGCCTCTAGGCAAGTATAAACATGTTTAGATGAAAAGTGAAAGAATTTTATAAATCTACTCTTCCTTCAAGGTACAAAAACATCTCAAGTAAAATGCATTATTTAAAGAATCGGGATATAAAACTGTAATTCTGTACACACAAAAAAGAGCAGCCTCATTTGCATTTCTAAAAATCATTAAATGAACAAGGAAATTAGTGATGATTGGAAATAGAGGTGATAACGTTATGACCACCATATCACAAATATCACAAATAGTCATTCTTAAAGAATACAGCTGGATTCCATTGACATAAGCCATACAATGCACCCTTTAGCTTTTTGATATATGATTAATTTGTAATATTTATATCAATATTTAATTCACAGATGCTAAAAATTTACTATACTCAACAATATTATTTCAGTAAAATGTCAAAACATTGTGTTAATTTAGTGATTTGCATAATAATTTTCATGCCTAGCTCTGAGCTTTTCTTATTTCTTCTAAATGTGAAAGAAAGTAAACATTACCGATCATAAGGTTTGCTAGAGAGTGAAAACAGTATAGCCAGGCACTGTCCAAAAATGACAAGGAGAATGGCCAGTAGAAAAGTCAGTGTTGCTGTAAGCTATTAGTAAACTCCTGAATATATTAGAAAGCCAAGTCTTTGGATGGGTAGGAAACTAAGCATCATTCGTACATCTCATTTGCTGGCTATCTACAGAAAATGACATAGGCTTGCGTCTGTCCCCAGTGCACTGAGTTGGTATTCTGCTTGGTGAGATTCAAGCATGGTACTAAATCCTGTTTCCCACCGGACCCTCTGAGTGCATTGCCTGGAAAAGCCTGGCACATTTATATCAACATTATTCTTGTGATCCTATTCTTCAGATTTCTTTTCTTTTTTTTTTTTTTTTAACCATGGAACTTTGAGATGTTGCCTTATGTGGAGATGTTTTATACAAATTACAGGCCACTTTGATCCTTAAAGATACAGCAGTGTAAATGTTCATTTTCGTGAGGGAAGGCTGGGTTTCTAAAGGGAATTTAGGAGCCTACTATGGACCTCACACCACTGGGGTTGTCAGGCTTTTCCTTCTCTGAGACTGGAACACATGTAATAGCAAAATGACTTAATAGCAGAAAATCACATTACCTTAGAAAAGACAATTTTAACTATCTCAAACCTGGATAACTCGTGTAGCTGTCAATAATTGCTCTTGTAAGGGTAGCTACTTTACTTATTTCAAGAGACATCTTTGGCCTGTTACTTCTCCCTCGTAGAGGTGATGAGATAATTCAATGGATTAGCTGTTATTGTTAGATAATTATGGCCAAAGAAGCCATAATGGATACCACACTCAACACCTAGGTAGCTGGATGGTATGACGTAAGTATACCATGTCCATAAATGACCCTGTGTTTGGAAAATGGATATGCTTAGGGCTAAATTAGCACTGAAAGACATTACAACCATTATGGATCAATTCCTTTGCTTTCACTGACCAAAGAGATCACAAGGACCGAAAGGGCCAAGACTGTAGTAAAACGTGGCCCATTGCTGTGGTCTTACTCAACGTTGAAGAAGATTAATTGAATCAATGACTTTTGAAGAACACCATCTCTCAGAGCTACTCAAATCCCAGAATTTCCCTTTTTGGAAAAGGAAAGCCTCAGACAAAGATTATGTTTCTGAGGTAATTGGCTTCTGCCATGGTTGAAAAAGTTATCCCCAAAAATGTCTTGTATTGTTTGCAATGTCAATACAGTTATGTAGAGAAATATTAGAAGGTGGGGAATCTTAAAGTCATTATAAAGAAATTCAGCAAACATGGAGGCACAAATAGCCATATTAAATTACATCTCTCAATCAATACCAAGAAGGCAAAGTAACTTTTCTAAGAATAGCATATGTAATAAAGGGAGACAGAACACTATCTGCATCCGTACCTGCTTATGATGTCTGATTTTAGGAAAAATACATGACCCTTATTCATTGATCCAGTTACTTATTCATTCAACATGATTCACATTATTTCCTTTCAGGACAGTCATGTGGCACTTTGGCAGAATGGTGTTGAAAGGAGAAACAATCTAGGGATTCCTGAATGATACCACCTTTACTGTTTTGTTGTATTGAATCCCGGAAGATGGCATCCTTTAAAATTCTGTTTCAATGAACTTTTTGATTTCAGGTCAGAACATATTTTTCTGATTATTTTCTGATTTTCTGAGTGGATTACACTCCCTTTCCTCCAGATCCTTTTCTGTATTCCTTGTAAGGAAACGCCAGCCAGCTGGAACAGTGAGCTGTGAGGCAACAAGTGCAGCTGGGAATTTCTAGTCCACAGGTGTCCATTCTCATGTCTGATAGCTTGCCAAAATAAAAGCTGGATTTGTTGAGGGGCTTCTCACAGTTGTTTCACAGAAAGACAATGATCCGCTGGCACTAATAGTAATAATCCCCTTCTCCAAATTGGACTTAGTCCTTGAGTTAGAGCCTTAGCCCTCTTTCCTTATGAGGATTGAACTAGTATCAAGTTCTCCAGCCTTTTCACAAGTGGGTGGCAGATAGTCAGGGCAGGAATTAGATGGATACAGGTGGCACCACCTGCTAGACATGCTTTTGAGTGTTTTCTGTTTCATTATTGCTGTCCACCACTGCGTCATTCTTTCTTTCCTTGCCAACAACCATGGTACCATTTGTTTGAGCTTAAAGTCTGCTCCAAATTTTGATTTGGGATAACAAGAACATGAAAGGGATTTTTCCCCTTCAGAAAATGAAACCAGTCCAAGAGAAAGTAATTGTTGTGTTGCATAGAAAAAAATACAGGGTAATCTAATTAGAAAACCAATACATTCATTAAAAAATAGATGAGAGAAGATATTATTGATGAGTAAGCGAGGGATACATTTGGAGTAGATGAATATAAAAATCAGTAGATTATATCCCTAAATAGTATTTATAAATGCAAAACTCAAACATAAACATTTTTTATTATTAAAGGTGAACGCCTAGCCAATGTTCATTTGCTTTGGTAATACCTTAAGCACATTCCTTTCAGGTTATATGCCCTATTATTTTGTGTTTCTCATAGGCTTTAAAGAAATGCATGGATAATTACTTGCAGGACTTCTCAGAGAAGGTGTCGTTTCATTTTGTCTTGAGTGAGAAAAAAAGATGACAGAATAATACTTAGCCAACAAGCAAAAGATGAGGGAGTTCAACAAAGCTTTGGTCAGATTTCATAGTTCTATGTACTATTTCTTTAAAAGATGTGTTCAAGCATCCTTAGGGTCTTATGCAATGATTGGAAGATATTCTAACGTGATACTGCTCACTTATGATATCCAAGGTTCTAAATGGAGCTCAAAATGTGGCCACCAAAGCTATCACTTCAGGTTTTTATTAGTCAGAATCTTAGTATGAAGTAAAATGAATTTGAACAGCACGGTGAGGGAGGAGGGGCATTCATGAAAGAACAGATTATTTACATGTAGATGTGGATTAAATTAGAACAAACAAGTAATGGCACTGACTCCTGGCTCTAAGAAAGAAGAAGAAAAGAAGAAGAGGAGGAGGAGAAGGTGGAAGAGGAGGAAAAGGAGGAGGAGGAGGAGGAGGAGGAGGAGGAGGAGGAAAAGGAGGAGAAGAAAGAAAGAAAGAAAGAAAGAAAGAAAGAAAGAAAGAAAGAAAGAAAGAAGGAAGGAAGGAAGAAAGGAGGAAAGACAGAAAAAGAGATCACTCGAATTTAAGGACAGTAGCAGGGAAGAATGTGTAACAGAGAATGTAGCTTTAAATGTTTAAGAAGAACAAAGCTATATAGTTCATAGAGGAAAGAGATGGACCCCACACATTTCTTCTCTCCCCTCCTTCCAGTTTCCCACTACAGACCTCCATCAAACTAATGTAATTAGAAGCCATTGTTAAGACCACTATATGGTGAGGTTCATACGGTTTAGTCTCCCAGGAGACATAAAATAATAAGAATAGGCATTTGGAAAGAAAAAAAATTTAAAATCATGAACAATCTTTTAATATATCCCTGAAGAATCTATGATTTTTCCCAGATCACAGCATTGCAAGGTCAGTTCATATTTAATGTATTATAGTTTTCTTATAAGGCCACTTATAAGAAGGGGAGAGGAAAAGAGGAAGTAAAGAGGGAAGGCAGAGATAAAGAGAGGTAAAGAAGGAAAGAAGAAAGAGAAAGGCAGAGGGATCAGATGTAAATCTACAAGTGTGTTGCTAGTGTGTGCTTCTAGACTGAGTCAGTCAAAGGGCCCAAAGTATGATTACAGCTTTTATCTTCTCCAGCACATTACATATCTTTTCACTTGAACAAGAATTTGGCTGAGTAGTGTCTTATTCCTTCTTATAGTAAATCAAATTTTCAAGCTTCTGTAGCTTCTCACTCATTATAAATACAAAGCCAGCAAGTATAAGAGCCAGAGGTAGCATATGTGTTCAGCAGAATGACATTTGGTAGACATGGCAGGGTCATTGCATACATGAACTCACAGTAGCCAGCCTGGTCTACAGAGTGGGTTCCAGGACAGCCAGGACTATACAGAGAAAACCTGTCTCAAAAAAAAAAAAAAAGACATGAAAAAGAACTGAACAGGATCAGTGCTTTGAAACTCTCACCGGGAAAAGGAAGGGACCCTTGAGGACCCTATCATTTCAGAGGAGTTTTCAGAAACTGATGGCCCCTGTGAAAGGTAAGCCAGTTTTCTCTATGTTTCCTCTGGGATGCTACTCATTCTCCAGTAAATGGTCCTACATTTCTGGGCAAAAAGGCAGCACTGAGTAGATTACAAATCAGCCTATGAAATTGAGAAGGAAACGTAATTAAGAGACATGGAGGGGATTAGAAGTTAAGAAATGGGAGCTGAATTTGTGCAAAATCCACTACATGTGTATATAGATTTCTCAAAAAATAGTTTTAGAAATGCTAAGGCTAAGATGACACTTTGATATCTAATAGTTCTAAAAAGTCTTTAATTTCTTTCTTTCTTTTTTCCCTGACCAAGTTATCATTGAGTAGAGAGTTGTTCAGTTTCCATGAGTATGTGGGTTTCTGTTGTTTCTGTTGTTATTGAAGTCTAGCCCTTGTTTGTGGTGATCTGATAGGATGAATGGGATTATTTCAATCTTCTTATATCTATTGAGGCTTGTTTTGTGTCCAATTACATGATCAGTTTTGGAGAAGGTACCATGAGGTGCTGAGAAAAAGTATATTCTTTTGTTTTAGGATGAACTGTTCTGTATATAACTGTTAAATCCATTTGGTTCATAACTTGTATTAGTTTCACTGTGTCTCTGTTTAGTTTCTTTTTTAATGACCTGTCCACTGGGGAGATTTGGGAGTTGAAGTCTCCCACTATTATTGTGTGAGGTTCAATGTGTGTTTTCAGCTTTAAAATAAAGTTTCTTTTATGAATGTGGGTGCTCTTGCATTTGGGGCATTGAGGTATTGAGTCCATTGATGTTGAAAGATATTAAAGACCAGTGATTGTTGGTTCCTGTTATTTTTGTTGTGGGAGGTGATATTATGTGTGTTTGGTTCTCTTCTTTTGGATATTTGTGAGATGATTAATTTCTTATGTTTTTTGGGTATAGGTAACCTCCTTGCTTTGGAGTTTACCTTCTGGTATCTTCTGTAGCGCTGGACTGGTAGAAAAATATTGTTTAAATTTTGTTTTGTCATGAAATATCTTGGTTTCTCCATCTATGATTATTGAGAATTTTGCTAAATATAGTAGCCTGGGCTGGCATTTGTGTTCTCTTAGGGTTTATATGATACCTCTGCAGGATCTTTGGACTTTTAGAGTCTCTGTTGAGAAGTCAGGTGTAATTCTGATAGGTCTGCCTTTATATATTACTTGGCCTTTTCACCTTACTGCTTTTAATATTCTTTCTTTGTTCCGTGCATTTAGTGTTTTGATTATTATATGATGAGATGATTTTCATTTTTGTCCAATCTATTTGGTGTTCTGTAGGCATCATGTACATTTATAGGCATCTTTGTCTTTAGGTTAGGGAAGTTTTCTTCTATGATTTTGTTCAAGATGTTTTCAGACCCTTTGAGCTGGTATTCTTCACCCTCTTCTACTCCTATTATTCTTAAGTTTGCTCTTTCTATTGTCCCTGAATTTCCTGGATTTTAGGAAAAAGCTCCAGAGCTTTTTACACTTTGTTATGTCATTATCTTCTATGGTACCTTCTACACCTGAGATTCTCTCTTCTACCTCTTGTATTCTGTTAGTGATGCTTGCATCTGTAGCTCCTGATCTCTTTCCTAGATTTTCCATCTCCATGGTTGCCTTCCTTTGTGATTTCTTTACTGTTTCTATTTCCGTTTTTAGGTCTTGGACTGTTTTGTTCAATTTCTTCATCTGCTTGATTATGGTTTCCTGTATTTCTTTAAGGGTTTTATTTGTTTCCTCTCTAAGGGCTTCTATCCGTTTGCCAGTGTTTTCCTGTATTTCTTTAAGTAGTTATTTATATCCTCCTTAAAGGCCTCTTTTATTTTCGTGAGATGGGTTTTTAGGTCAGCATCTTACTTTCCAGATGTGTTAGGGTATGCATGGCTTGCTGTGGAAGGAGAACTGGGTTCTGATGCTGCCAGATTACATTGACTTCTGTTGCTTATACTCTTGTGTTTGCTTTTTGCCATCTGGTTATCTCTGGTGTTAACTGGTCTGGTAGTCTCTGACTGGAGCCTGCCTCCTGAGAGGCAAAAAGAGCACTGTAACTTCAATTAGAGCAGGCCTTCAGGGTGGCAGGCTGTGCTGTCTCTGGTTAGGGAGGGGGCCTGTTCTGACCCTAGTTAGAGCAGGCCTCCATTTTCCCTGGGTTAAGACAGTCCTCCTGTGACCTGTTTATGACAGACCTCCTGGGATACAGGCTGATCTTCCTCTGTGGAGGTGCAGACCAGAAAGGAGATGGGGGTTCATGCAAAGGGGAGGGTTCCTGCATCTGCTGGGCTCTGTGGGAGTCCTAGTGGAGGCAGTTATTTGGGCGAGGCCTCAATGGTGTTCCTGGTTAGGGCAGATCTCCTGGGAGAACTGCAGACTATGGGGTAAGAGGAGAGGAAGACAAGCAGATCTGCCCCTGTAGAGGTGCAGAGAGGAAGGGAGAAGGGTTTGCATTTTGATATCTAATTGGAAGTGCTAAGTTGCAGATAAGTTTAAAATTTCTGTTTTTCATCATTATATATACATATATGCATATGCATACACATTTACATATACATCATATACATATACATCCTATACACATACATCATATACACATACATCATATACATATACATCATATACATATATATCATACACACACACATAATCAGACACTTGAAACTAGAGAAATAGATTTATATGTTTGCATAATTAATACATAAACCCATGAAACATTGCTGCAAATACTCAAGTTCTGAGAACTCAAAGATCTTTAATACCTGTGGCTAAAAACATTTTCTTTTAACCTATGAGTCTATGTCTGTATGCTTATGAGCAAGATTTTAAAACAGGTTTTTTATAAAATTACTATTTTTTGAAAACTGTATTTAAACACCTTCCACAATGGTTCCACATCAGTTTCTATAAGCATTCCACAAGAATCATCTAAGATCAATTTTTGTTGTCATTAACATCTTACCCAGGTAGTATGATTTTTTAAATTTAATTATATTTATTTAATGTATGACTGCTCTGCTGCATATATATCCTCAGGCCTCAGAAGAGGGCACCTGATTCCATTATAGATGGTTGTGAGCCACCATGTGGTTACTAAGAATTGAACTCAGGACCTCTGGAAGAGCAGCCATTGCTCTTAACTGCTGAGCCATCTCACCAGCCCCAGGTAGTACGATCTTTATATATTAAAAATATCTAAATACTCTAACACACAGGATCCACAGCTGGCCTACTTTCCCTCATGGTTTTGGTGACCTTTCTTCCTTCACGGCTTGCAGGGCACTTTCTTTTCTTTTTTAATTAATCATTCCATTTGTTTACATCTCAAATGATATCCAGCTTCCTAGTTACCCCCATCCCACATCTGCCCTCTCCCCACTCCCCTTTTCCTGTATGAGGGTGTTCCCCCATCCTCCCACCCTCTCCCGCCCCAATTCTCCAGCATCTCCCTGTGCTGGGGCATCAAACTCCCCAGGACCAAAGGTCTCCTTTCCCACTGCTGTCAGGCAAGGCCTTCCTCTGCTACATATGTATCTGGAGCCATGGATCCTTGCAGGGCACTTTCAAGTGCTGATAGGCAGGTAGGAAGCTGTCAGCTCTGGTCCAGCATGGTATCTGGTTTTTAGATCCAAAGTGTGTGCTGTCTTCACCAACAGGTTCTTCAACTAATTCTGGTTGGCAGTTGCTATATAGTATTTTGGGAGTTCCATCAACAACAACTCATAGAAACTGATATTTGCTTCATGACTTCAAGGTGATATGTCTTTTCTGTTTTCATATTCAGATACTCGGGCTATTACGTCCAATACTTTAATGAAAGGAAGTCATTAGAAAAGACATTCTAGTCATGTTCTGTCTTAGAAGAAGTCAGATCAGCTTTTTAACATGTGATATAATGTTAGCTGTTGGAAGTCCATTTGCAAACTTTAATATGGTAATGTACTTTCCTTCTTCTAGTTTTGTTGGTATTTTTATGAACACATGTGCTCTTGTCAGATTCATTTTTCTAAATGTATTAATGCGATCATGTGATTAGTTTACCCTGAATTCTGATAATATGGAATATCTCATTGACTGACTCTTCAATGTTAACTATCCCCATAGGAATAGGTGTTACTTGGTCTTGTGTTGTCATTTTAATGTCTTGCTGAACTCAGTCTGTTAGGATTTTGATACGGCCTTTTACATCTATGTCCACTGGAGTTATTCTTTCATTTCTTTATGTTTTGTAACCTTCCCCCTCCCACTTTGGTCATATGAAATACAGTTGAGGATGTTCTTCTTTTTCAATTTTTTGAACTGTTTGAGAAGGCGTTAACATAATGCTGCAACCAGGCAAGACTTCCAATGGAGGGATCGGGAACCAACCCGGTCACGAAACCTTAGACCCCCAATTTGTCCTGCCTACAAAATGTGCAGGGGTAAAAGTTGGAGCAGAACTTAAGGAATGAGCCAGCCAATAACTTGCCCAGGTTGAGTCCCATTCCATGAGAAGGAGCCCACCACTGACACTATTAATGATACTCAGCTCTACTTGCAGATATGAGCCTAGCAAAACTGTCATCAGAGAGTTTTCCTCTTGTTTTTAGTTTTTTTTTTTTTTAATGGTCACTTACGTGCTTTATACATACACACCATACAAATCAAAACCCCAGAATGATCCTGCTCTGTACCAGTTTAAAAATATTCTAAGTAATTGCTGCAAAATCTCCCTGGCTGTTTAAGCAAAGTTGGGTTTCAAAAGCCAAGCGAATACAACATTGTATCAAACATTCTATGTTAAAGAGAGCAACTACAGAAAGCTTTTATTTGCTCAAAGGAATCAGTGCCTTTTGATGCAAAACAAACCCCCCAAATATCCCAATCAACATCAATACTTTTAAAGCCAATGTAGGTGTCCTTGCATGGCTGCCCTCCGAGAGACCCAACAAGTGGCTGAAAGTGTGAGATACAGGTACTAGTACCCAACCAATGGACAGAAACCTGGGACTCTTCTGGTTGAATTGGAGAAAAGATGGAAGAAGCTGAGGAGGAGGGTGACCCTGTAGGAAGACCAGCGGTCTCAACTGACCTGGACCCCCGAGATTTCTCTGACACCGAGCCACCAAGCAGGCAGCATACACCAGCTGATATGAGGCCCCTGACACATATACAACAGAGGACTGCCTTGTTTGGCCTTAGTGAGAGAAGATGCGCCTAAGCCCTGAAAGACTTGAGGCCCCAGAGAGTGGGGAGGTCTGGTGAGCTGGGGGTGGTGTGGTGGGGACAACCTCTTGGAGACAGGGGTGGGGGAGGAAGTATGGGATGAGGAGCAGTGAAGGAGGCAGACCAGGGGAGGTATGAAGACTGGACTGTAAAAAGGGGTTAAAGAATAAATAAATAAATAAATAAATATTTAAATAAATAAATAAATCAAACTTGACTTTAATTAGAATGCTATTATTTTCACACTAGTAATTCAAAAATCCAAGATCTTCACCTAACTCATTCCATTTCATGAGAATCATTCATTCTCCACTGCTGGGTATGTCACCAACTATTCCTTCATGATCCAGACCTCTGGCAAAGCCCCTTGGTTTGTCAGAAGGATCTCTTTTCTTCTTTGACATCCCATCATCAGATTCGCTGTCAGATAAAGATTTCATATATAAAATCCGTTTCTTTACCAGGATTTTGAAAATTAAGAAATGTTTTAATTAATTCTGGACAGTCTAAATTTTCTGCCAGTTCACTCATATTACCAGCATCTGGGAACTCCTTCCCCCAAGGAAACACCCCACCTTCTCGTTCACTACACACCAGTCCACTACTTTTTGCACCACTAACTCTTTAGGCTCGGATCCTTCAACTTTCTTTGGTATTTCTTTCTCATTTTCCCTCCAATTATCAACTCCTATTTTTAATACACTGTGCTTGGAAAAGGTATGCAGCAATATTTTAACCTTAGTTAATATATGTTGTCTAAATTGACATATGGTCCAGAGACCTTCATATATGCCATTATTAGTGGCATATTCTGCATATATCTGTTAATTTCATATATATGTGTGTGTGTGTATTAAAATATATTAATGATAAAATTTTTAAAATAACAATTATATATATGACCATACATGTAAACAAACATACATAAACACACACACACATCAAATGGAATGCACAGCCTCTGTTTGCTTACTGATGCTTGTCTAGATATTTTCCTCATTGCTGAAAGTAGGTTATTGAAACCTTTTCTATTATTTTAACACCTTTCCATTCTGTCAATCCTTACTTGGTAAGGCTACGTGTTCTGATGTGCATATATAATGGTAATTTTTATACTATCATCGTGAGTTTATTAGCTTATACTTACATGATGTCCCTTCACCCTTTGATAGTTTTTGGTGGAAAATATGTTTTATTTGATACAATTATGGCCAACTCTGACCTCTTAGTAATCACTTTTTCAATATAAACTTTTGCTATTCAACTTTTAGGTTGATGCATTTCAAAATCAAATTTGAGATGCCTGTGCACAGCACTTCTTAATGTATTCATTCGTTCTGTGATATTTTTGTTAGGGGTTTATTTACCCATAAGTTAAATATTGGTAAAGACTTACTATTGCCATTTGTTCATTGTTTTTTGTCCACCTTTTTCACCTTTTGAATATTCTTTTCCTTTTATGGTAACTTCCTCTACATGTTGTCCCTTTATGCAGACATGATTTGAGTCTTTTCTCATTTATTCCTGTATATATTATATATTCTTATAGTTACCACAGGGCTTTTGAAAATAGATCATGGTTATACCCATGTATTCTAAACTGATATCTTTAAGAACATACTCATACTGTATGCTTTTCAGTCAAGTCTCTCACAGTTTATATGACTAATATGAGAATTTATGTTCTTTTTAGTTAATTTTACATTTTTGTCTCTAATTCTAAACTGTAACTAAACATAGATAGACAGACAGATAGGTAGGTAGATCAGCATTTCTATTTAACCATAACCTGTTTTGTCTATGTTCATTGCTCTAAAAGACTTTATAATTTTTAAAAATTGTTCTTCAGTGTTATTTTGTCAACTTCAAACAATTTGCATCTCTTTAGCAGTCTTTGGAAGGCAGATCTACTAACAATAAATTCTGTAAGATCTCGTATATTCACAAAGGTCTTTATTCTACTTTAAAGCACACTTTTGCTAGGCGTAGTATTCTTTGTGAATAAGTTTTTCTTTTATGCACATATACTACATTTTGCTACTGTTCTCTGGCTTATAAATTCTCCTTAGAAAAATCTGATGATTTTATGTGTTATCTGATGATTTTTATGTCTCTCCCTTTTATCTCTTGTAGACACTATGCTATTTACAATGGTCTACTTGATGATGACACATAAGCTCTTACATGTTCTTTACTCTTCACTTTCTAATCCTTTGATCTAAATGGCCTTTCTTTAAGGTTGCTGATTCTTCAGCTTAAAGGTACAATATAATTTATCAGTATTAAAATTACCCACTCAAATTTTTATTTCTGTATTTTTTCTATGTAGATAATGGAATTTGTTATGCAACTTTGTTCAGAAATGGCAGATATTTATGATGGTTATTTTTCATTCTATATGTCCAAATATTTAACATCAGTATTGATAATTTATATAAATATAGTCTCCCTGTTCAGCCATCATCCTTCTTGTTTCATTGTATATGAGATGTGAATATGCTTCCTGTATTTGAAAATAAAACAGATTTCTCACTTTCTTTGTAAGTTTGCCTCAACCAAGAGGTGTCTGTATTTTTTTCAGAGTTCATCATCTCTTCCTCCCCACTTGATTTGTGTGAAGTACTGCAAGTTAATTTGTTCTTACACCACTAAGACATCATGTTATACCTTGTTCTTATTGCCCAGCAGGAATCCAAAGCAGTCCTCCTGTATTGACACCCTCATTCAGGTAAGACAGATTAGATACTTTGAACATTCCTCAAAAATTTAGAATGCTGGAAAATATCTTATGCCATGCCTACCATCGAGTGGGAAGGGTCTCTTCCAGTGTTAATCTAGATCTGGAAAAAGGCTGACAAAGACAAAATGAGAATGTTCTTCTGTCTCAGTGTGGCCATTGTCAGAACTGTTAAATTAATGGCTCTGTTTTGCAGTGAGTTCTGAGAGTCTCTGAATATTCCTCATTGACAGTTTTCTTTCTATATTTTCTTATGCTTATTCTTCAAATAACAAAAGAGATCCTCAAATTCACCAGTTATGTTAAAATAGCTATGACATTTCTCACAATTTCTAACACAAATACAGCATGTCTATCTCTATTGCATGTTAGATTTGGCAGGCTTCTCAGTTATCACATTTGAACTTACCCTATTATTTTATTTCTTCACTGTTTATATATTATGGCCTCTTGTCTGTATTACATAAATGCCTTCCAGTTTTAGTCACATTTATGACAGGTTTAGTTTCTAGCAGTATTCCTTGTTTCCTGTAATTAATCTGTTTAGAAGTGAAACTTCCTGTAATTCTGTTGTATACATGTCCTTGATACTAAATATCCTATTTTTTTTCACTGAATTTGTAGTATAACACCCTTACAAAAGTAATTTATGGATGAAAATATTTATTTTAGCTCACAGTTTCATCTTACCATCAGTCAGAGCAGGGATGTCACAGCACGGAAAAATATTTTCATGCATACCTGTACTCAGTTAACTTTCTCCTCTTTTATAGATTTCAGGATTCCTTGCCTGTGGAATGGTATCACACACAGTGGTGGGTAGGTATTCCCTCCTCAATTAACTCAGTTAAGAGAATCACAGATATTCTCAAGAGCCAAACTAACCTATGAAATTCTTTAGAGAGACCCTCTTCCCAAATGATTTGAGATCATGTCAAAGTTGACAATTAAAATTAACATCACTGGATCAATTCACAATCTTCTAAATGTAGACCACCAGTTGAACCCGCACCATTTGTTGAAGATGCTGTCTTTTTTCCACTGTATGGTTTTAGCTCCTTTGTCAAAGATCAAGTGACCATAAGTGTGTGGGTTCAATTCTGGATCTTCGATTCTATTCCATTGATCTACCTGCCTGTCACTGTACCAATACCATGAAGATTTTATCACTACTGCTCTGTAGTATAGTTTGAAGTCAGGGAGGCTGATTCCCCCAGAAGTCCTTTTATTATTGAGACTAGTTTTTGCTATCCTGGGTTTTTTGTTATTCCCTATGAATTTGAGAATTGCTCTTTCTAAGTCTATGAAGAATTGAGTTGGGATTTTGATAGGGATTGCATTGAATCTGTAGATTGCTTTCAGCAGGATGGTCATTTTAACTATATTAATCCTGCCAATCCATGAGCATGGGAGATCTTTCCATCTTCTGAGGTCTTCTTCAATTTCTTTCTTCAGAGACTTGAAGTTCTTGTCATACAGATCTTTCACTTGTTTGGTTAGAGTCACACCAAGATATTTTATATTGTTTGTGACTATTGTGAAGAGTGTTATTTCCCTAATTTCTTTCTCAGCCTGTTTATCCTTCGAGTATAGGAAGGCTACTGATTTGCTTGAGTTAATTTTGTATCCAGCCACTTTGCTGAAGTTGTTTATCAGCTGTAGCAGATCTCTGGTGGAGTTTTTTGGGTCATGTAAGTATACCATCATATCATCTGCAAATAGTGATATTTTGATTTCTTCCTTTTCAATTTGTATCCCTTTGACCTCCATTTGTTGTCTGATTGCTTTAGCTAGAACTTCAAGTACTATATTGAATAGATAGGGACAGAGAGGGCACCCTTGTCTAGTCCCTGATTTTAGAGGGATTGCTTGAAGTTTCTCTCCATTTAATTTGATGTTGGCTACTGGTTTGCTGTATATGGCTTTTACTATGTTTAGGTATGCTCCTTGAATTCCTGATCTTTCCAAGACTTTTATCATGAAGGGATGTTGAACTTTGTCTAATGCTTTTTCAGCATCTAACGAAATGACCATGTGGTTTTTCTCTTTGAGTTTGTTTATGTAGTGGATTACATTGATGGATTTCCAGGTATTGAATCATCCTTGCATCCCTGGGATGAAGCCTACTTGATCATGGCGAATGATCATTGTGATGTGTTTTTGGATTCCTTCTCCTTGGAGCTCCGGGAAGCCCCTGGGAGAGCAAGAGGAAGAATTGTAGGAGTGAGAGAGGATGGAGCACCACACTAGGCCCATGGCCCATGGACATCAACTGAGCAGGACTCATAGGGGCTCACAAAGACTGAAGTGGCACTCCCAGAGCCTGCAGGGTCCGCACCAGATCCTTGGCATCTATGTTGGGGTTGTTAGCTTGGTGTGCTTGTGGGACTCATAACAGTGGGCTTCTCTCTGACTCTTTTGCTGCTCTTGGGATCTGTTATGGTTTGTATATGCTTGGCCCAGGGAGTGACACTATTAGAAGGTGTGGCCTGTTGGAGTGGGTGTGGCTTTGTTGGAGTAGGTGTGAGCTCTAAGACCCTCATCCTAGCTGCCTGGAAGCCAGTATTCTGGTAGCAGCCTTTAGATGAAGATGTAGAACTCTCAGCTCCTCCTCTACTATACCTGTCTGGATGCTGCCATGTTCCTGCTCTGATGATAATGGACTGAACCTCTGAACCTGTGAGCCAGCCCCAATTAAATATTGTCCTTTAAAACTTGAAAATATCATCCTGATCACGGTAACTCAGTCACAAAAGGATGAACTCGGTATGTACTCACTGATAAGTGGTTATTAGCCCAAATGCTCAGAATACCCAAGAATCACTTCACAGCAACCATTGGGCTGAGCATGAAGTCCCAGATGGAGGAGTTGGAGAAGGGACTGAAGGAGCTGAGGGAGTTGGCAGCCCCAGGGAGGCAGCAACAGTGGCAACTGGCCTGACCTCCCAATACTCCCAGAGACTGGATCACCAACCAAAGAATACACATGGAGGAACCCATGGTGCTGGCCACATATGTGGCAGAGGAGGGTCTTGTTAGCCATCAGGGGGAGGAGAGGCCATTGGGCCTGAGGGTGTTAGATCCCCCAGTGTAGGAGAATGCCAAGGAGGGAAGACAGGGGTGGGTGAGTGGGGGTGGATGTGCGAGGGACTACCCCCATGGAGGCAGGGGGAGGGAGAAGGGAAGAGGGAGGTTCCAAAGGGGAGATCTGGAAAGGGGGAAACATTTGAAATGTAAATAAAGTATAAAAATTTAAAAATAATTTAACATCACTGGAAATGTGATCTAGTTTCCTTTTGTTGCTGTAATGAATACTCTGAACAAATCAACTTTGAAAGGAAAGAGTTTATTACAGGTCTTATCCATTACTGAGGATGTCAAGACAGAATCTCAAAGCAGGAACCCAGAAGCAGGAACCATGGAAGAAGATTGCTTACTACCCGATTGCCTGGCTCGCAGTCAGCCAGCTTTCTAGGCTAACCCAAGTCCAAATGCCCAAGAATTGCATCTACCATAGTGGTCTTGACATCTCTATATCAATCATCAATCAAGACAATCTTTTACATACATGGTCACAGCCAATTTAATCTGGGTGATATGAGATGGCAGCTAACAATCATGTGTCCTACCCCATAAAAAACAACAAAATACATTTTTCATTCATTCCTTTGATTCTGTGTGTCAAATAATTAGCTGGAAATCTAATTTTATATCAGATGACTTCTCAAAAAAGGCAAATCAGTGGTGTACATATTTATAAATATGTAAATGTTTCATCTGTGTGATCAACAGAGCAACTCAGTGAGAAGCCAGGAGAAGCCAAATTGAATTAGTCAGCTTAGAGAAGAACTGGAGCCAGAATCACTGAGTTAAACAAGGCAACCAGACTTCAGAAAGAAATAGAAAGAGTGAATTTATTCAGCATAGGCCTCCAAGACAACAATTACATGTGGTGAATAAAAGCTACTTTTACAGACTTTGATGCTCTTCAAACCAATATAGGTTTGTATGTTGCATAAGTTTATATTCCTCTGAAATGAAGCTAAACGTCTATAGTATACAACTTTAAGAGTGCCTTCTATAGGTGATGATAAGTGTAAGAGAACCTTATGGAGGTGACAGATATAATTAAAATCTTGTACTCCTTTGAGGAAAAAACAAACAAACAAACAATTCACAAACCATGTTGATCTTGTCCTTTGAAAAGCAATCTATGACTTCCCAAGGTCTTTGAGCATCAAGATGCAGTCTCACCTAAGCTAATATATGATCCCAGCTTCAGAGGACCAAGTTTTAGTAAATCAAGATCAATCCAAAGTTCTTAGACACGGATTTTATAGCTCCATAAAAAATTTCCTGTAAACGAGTATAGTAAGTAAATGTGAATAGTGAGTCTTTGAGTGACTGAATTGTGATCTTACACAGTTCAGTCTGACTCTTGTACTCTAATCTTCATTTTGTTTTGTTTTCAGAGATCCCACTCCTTAGCATGTTTATTATCTTACCACTTAGCAACTTCTCGTAGCATCTTCACTCCAAGAGCCCTAAAATAAAGATAAATATTTTACCACTTAAAATAATCTTAGCTCTTTTAAGAAAACTAATAAAAAGAGGAGTGATTTTCCAATACTGAATCTCTCTTTGGAAAGCATCATGTTAATAAATTCTTTAAAAAAAATGTTTATTAGAATTAAAAATGTTAATTAGAAAAATCCTAATTTATGTATAATTCACTCTTTTTTTTTACTCCATAAGAGTCCCTGTGTAAATCAACATTTAGCCACACAGTTTTGAAAATTGCAACTTGATTTCAAGAACACAGTAAGAATGGAATTGAAAGTATTCAACACAAATGTAGTGAAGGCACAGAATCATCTGGAAAGGCATTAGTCACAGAGAAAGAACCAGGCCCTCACATTTATTTGGACCAGGCATCACCCCTATGAGTTATGTAGGAGACAAAGATTTGGGTATCAGAATCACACAGATGTTCAAGGTGCAGTTATTTACAGTAGATATGACAATGTTGCAGCATGGTGATCCATGTGTTAGAGTGCATTAGTTGTCAATGTGAGTGGTGCTTATTCTCGTGTTTTCACACACTGGCTGTCTTAATCACACAACTCCATCTTGTCGCTAGTTTCGAGAAGTCAGTCTTATAAAGATGCCACATTTTGCTCATGCTGAAAATTTGTAATTCACACAGCTGCCTAGGCATTTCTCACACTTATTCAAACTGCATCTATTCAACAAATTATCCTATACATTTTAGGCCTCACATTTTCATGATATCACAATATATAGAAAAGATCCTCTGTTTTTCATAAACATCCTGCTTTTTTTTGTATGGAATTCAGAATGCATGACCCTGGCATGGAAGATATGTCTAAAGACATATTATTTTATTGAGTGTGAATCTTGCTCATTTACTGCTACAAAGACCTTCAAAGCTTAATACAACCTCTCTGACAGTGTTTGACAGGGTAAGTTTTACCATAAAAGTCAGTCTTACACAGACCAATAATTTACACTTGATTACCTCTTCTTAGTACAGTCTTGAGGAGAGATAGAATTTGTGCTTGAATTCTGTATGGATACTTCTCAAAATCTACTAGAGATATCTTCAGATGTTCTTTTTTTCTTCTTTAACTCTTTTACCCTAGCTTGTCCTGTTGCATGTATTCTTCTCTTAATCTGGGTTGTATCCAAGAGCTACATACTGCTAAGCTTAGAGCTGATTTTCACAGCTTAAATATTTCCTAAGTGAGTTCAGATCTGTATGAGAAATTACCCTTCAACCACCTTCTTACATTTTAATTACCTGTGAATTACGTTTTCATGTGTTTCTGTAAATTGACTGCTGTTCCTCCTGCTTTTGTTGGTGTTGTTGTTCAAGACCTGTGCAGTCCTGGCTATCCTGAAACTCACTGTGTAGACCAGGCTGGCTTTGAACTCAGAATCTGCATACCTAAATCAGATTTTCTAAGAAAATATTATCTACTTGCAAAAAATAAAGCCATTGATAAGTTTATAAATTAGGTAAATTTGTGTTTGATTTTTCTTTCTTCAGCAATGAATCATAAAAATGATATTTATGGAGCTTTTGTGAATTTTCTAATAGTGGGCTATTAAATAAACACCAACAAGAACATTGTATTACTAGATTTCCATATGCATTGTCTTTATAAAAAATGTAAGAGTGTAATTAAAAATAAATAATGAAAATGACACATACTAATCTTTGATGGTCGCAATTACTACAGTATCATTTAGCAAAGCAATGAATAGAAAAGGCCACAGGGGGAAAATCTAGAAATATGAATCATGAAATAAGTATCACATACTATTCATCACCTGCAATAGTTCACTGGCACATATAAATAAAAGACTTGATATTAGATCTACATAATTTCCACCAATGATACATAAATTTTCTACTTTGGGCTTTTAGGGATATATTAATGTAAAAATTTTTATTGTAGTGTAGAAATATTAACAAACCTTAAAAACATACTAAATCCACTCTAAATGTGTTTTCCTACATTCATTGCTTTTCTTCATTTATACAAATACGCTTTAACTTCTCTTTTGTGAGATTCTCCTTCCACTCTAATACACTCTAGAACTGTTCCATGACAGAAATGAATCTACTACCGAGAACATCATTGGAGTAAGAACATTTGACAAGGCTCTTTCCAACCCTCACCCCCAGAAGCATTGCACAGAATACAATAGAGATCACTATTGTAAACCCAGTAGATGGATTAGTCTCTTTTTGGTAGGACATTATATTTTTGACTATTTTTGTCTTTGTGGCAAAGTTAGAGGACAAGATACTCCTTATAGGAGTCAATCGTTTTTGCATGCACATTTGACCTCTATAGAGAATTGTTATTGCGGAGATAGAAACAGCATAAATGATAAATGTTTCTTCCCTGGTAAGACAGGAGCATAAAACAACTGGTGAGAAACACCCAAACACCCCAAGCAACAGAACCAGTCCTGAAAAACAAGTGAAAAGAAACATTTTTAAACAAAGTGAGTTTAATTCAACCCTTACCAACAACAACAAATTCAAATTTGTCTTTGCTTTTGGCTAGCTGTTTGACCCTATTAATGGTAATTTTTTTTCTCCTTTTAAAAGTCGCTGTGATTTTCCATAAACTAGTGAAATATCGTCCCCTACTGTTCATAGGTGGTAAAATTTGTTATAAGTAAACCTGGAACTTACAGTGAATTAGATGAGAGCCTCTATGCAGATACTAAATATGCTACATTCAGTTTTTTCTTATATGTCTAGTCAAATGGTTATTAATAAGTTCAGACAACTCTTTTGCTAATTTTCTGATTTATTTTTTTTGTTACTTAAACTATAAAGCTAAAGTAAAACGCTAGTTTGCCCTTTTTTTTTTTTAAAAAAATGTTGCTAATTGTACATGAACATCTAATGTAATCTTGTCTGGATTTAAAATAAATTTTAATAATTAACTGAACTAATTTGAAACCCAACAGATGTGAAGGGGTTTGTCCTCTTGCTACCACTAAAATGTGAATGTGAGCTAGAGCTTTCCCTCTCTACAATGCCGGTCATGTGAGCTAGAGCTTTCCCTCTCTACAATGCCTGTCATTGGTTATTTGTTATGCACTGAAGAAAAGTTTTTTCTTTGAAATTAAGAATGCAGAGTTTTGTAGGATAAGCCAGGGTAGTAGATGGATGCATTTTGATACATTTTGTA
Organism: Rhynchomys soricoides; assembly: GCA_019843965.1. Lineage (NCBI taxonomy): Eukaryota > Metazoa > Chordata > Mammalia > Rodentia > Muridae > Rhynchomys > Rhynchomys soricoides. The sequence goes on along the minus strand of JADRCH010000005.1, from coordinate 31,550,665 downwards.
AGAGAAGGATTGCTAGGAGGATGGCTCAGTGTAGAATGCGCGCACACACACGTGCACACACACACACACATACACCTCTTAAAGCTTTTCCTAACAAACACGTATGTATTTAAAAGTCATTTGTATTAATGCTAACCTGTTCTGGATGTTGTAATTACATGATTTGGGGATCTAGGATTATAGTTCCTTAGTTACGCGTAGGGTTTTATACTTGTAACCTGTAAGTGATCTCTAATACAATTGGGTCTTATTTGAAATTAAGTTTCAATACTTAACAGAGAAACTGTTGAGGTCCTACAGATCCAACAGACTTTGTCCTTTGGTATTACTACATCTCATGTTGCTCTTCTCACCAGGCCTTTTGACATTCAGTTGTGACGAAGTGGAACCCTTTTTAACTAATTTAATTTTAAACAAAATAGCTGTACAATAAAAGATTACATCTGATTTCTAGTTCAGAACAAGCTTAAAGGCAAAAAAAGCATATTTCAAAGGTTTTTTTCATTCACTATTACCAAAATTATGGGAACATGACTTAAACAGATGGTGGAAACAAAAATCTGAAAGTGGGTTTTAGTTTATAAAATATTTTTCTCACAAAGCAGAATGATACTTTGATTGAAAATATTTTGTTAAATTCTGGACTAATGGTGTTTGCATGAAAATGTGGACAAATACAAGGTGGATTCTATAGGAAGAGAGATTTAGAAATTAAATGTACAGAATAATTGATAGATACACCAATGAAAATCCCACCTGCTAGTTTATAATTTGTCTTCCTGTTGTCATAAATTTCACCAAGATCAACTTAGGTGTGGCCTGGGAAGAGCAGAGTCCACTGTATTGTGTGGCCATTAAGAATGAGCCGAGACCATTAAGAGCAGTCTTCCTAACATGGTCCCTGTTCCTTGCACAGAGTCTTTGAGTGTTAAGTTGTTGTTTACAATGTGCTGAGAATAATCTGCACACATAGAAAAAATGATAGGCTGATGTTTCTGAGCATACAATAGGAGTTTGCGAGAGTGGACTTTTAGAACTAGAATGGAGAAGGTATCTAGGGACCACTCCATTTAAAGAAAATGTACTAGCATTTGCTTTACTTATAGGAAACTGATTAGGCAAATTTTGGAAAACACAGAGTATGAATTACAGAAGCAGTTCTTAGCACAAAGTGCTGCTGCTGCAGGCACTAATTATTTAATAATTACCTGTTGAATAATAAAATCAATTTAGATAGCATAGTTATAATAGTAGTTTCATTGTAATCATATTTGTGATTGCTTCCTCTTTATAGCGTGATAATGATATAGAAGCATCTCATCTTAACCCTTGTTGCACTGCTTAATCTATGAAGAAGAGGACGGTGAAACACACACTTAAGACAATGAAAAATTTAATGCTACATCAAAATGAAACAATCTCAGAGTTCACGGCACATCTACATTAAGCATTAAGCAGTTTTAAAATAAATAAGTAGATTCATATTTTATAGGAATGTAATTTTTCTTATGTAATCAAAGTATCCATGAGCCAGCAGGATGGATCAGCCAGTAAAGGCATTTGCTGTGAAGCCTGAGACATGAATTTGATCTCCAGGACTCATGTGGTAGAAGAGAGCTGACCCCCCAGATTGATTCTGTGACTTGAACATGTGCACTGAAGCATGTGCTCATGTATGTACATGTGTATGAACACACACACAAATGACAAAATAATAAATACAAAGTGAAATGTAATATACAAATCAACAGCTGAGTATGCATGGCTTCTCACCAACATCATCTGTGCAGTTATTTAGTATTTCGGAATGTACTAAGAGCATTGATGAAATAATTCCAATTATACAATGCAGTCTACTTAACATCACCACACACATGAGCTGCAGAAGAAAGCTCTTTCTAGCCAGTGGTCCTCAACTTTCCTAATTCAGAGACCTTTTAGTATAGTTCCTCATGTCATGGTGATCTCCACCCATATAATCATTTTCATTGCTGCCTCACAACTGAAATTTTGCTACAGTTATGGGTCAGAATATAAATGTCTATGTTTTCTGATGGTCTTTGGGATTCAGGACCCAACATATTGAGAACCACTGCTCTAGACTGTGTACATTGGCTGTAATCAGCATTTCACTACTTTAATTCATTGAAAACTGGGTCTCATTAAATGTCCAAAGATCTATACATAAATTAATAAATTAATTGTAAATAATTAAATAAAGTCAGAGTTTTTAAAATAGATATCATTCTAGTGTTAAGATTTGGGCACATGCTATTCAAAATAAGTTAAATAACAATGAATTTTATCAAGTTCAAGAAAAACACCTATTAATTCTTTTGTGACACTTAGTAAAACTGTGTAATTCTGCTTCCCATACAACAGCCTATGAGGACACACCTTGGTCTTTGTTCTTGATCATCAATAAAATGTAGTAAAAGTTGATTTTTTAAATGCTATTTTATTTTTTCCTGGTACAGATTTGCAATACAACTCAAATTAGAGTCCTAAAGAGGATTCTAGCAGGAGAAACATCTTCCTTTTAAATCTTTATAAACATTATAAAAGGTACACTTACATCTAATGAACTGACTGTATTGAAATAGATGTAATCTTTTATCATGAAAATGAAGGATATAAATCAATATGGAAACACTAAGTCAACTATTACTATCAATGTGCTATAATAGATTGTTTCTTGAATGAATATGATACTGTTCAGTAACCTTGTTTATTTGATTCAGTTGAAAGAATAGGATATCAATAACCAGAGCTATCCATTGATTGTTTGATAGCTAGGCTATTCTATACAAATACATTTTTCTTTGTGCTCAATCATTTATTAGTGAAGAATTGTGCCTAAGTAAGTCTTTTATTACACAGGAGTTCAAGAGAGAATATTGATAATTTATCAGAGCCAATTGTTACCTTTAGGATCCCACTGAATAATTTTTTGCATTTCTCCTTCTACCTGCTCCATCTAACCTCTTTGGATGTTCCAGTTTCATCTGTAAATCACCAAGAATCTTTTGCCTGGTTTTCCATTCTGATAAAGAACATGCCTCTCCTTGGACTGACCCATGGAAAATAAATTCTTACTTTTTATCTCCCTAGTCCAATACTCTTTACCACAATCCTTGTTTACTTTATATCAGTCTTCAGTATTTTACATTTGCTTATTTGTCATGTATTTTCTCATTCATTACTGGTTTTTTCCACTTGAACATAACTGCTTCATTATAGATCTGGATACTATCATGATCTTTGGCCAACAATAGCTATTTAATAAATGAGAGAAGAAAATTATTCATTGTATTTAATGCAGTAGAATAGATAGGTATATATGTATTGGTGCTATTTCTAAATAAACACATCAATTAAAAGATATGTGTGTATAAAATAGCAATGAGTTTCGTAGGAAGCAATTACTCTCATAGCTACATGTGGCAACATTAGCCATTGTGAAATAGTAACAATGTCTTGGCTTTTTAAATGTGGGTTTTTTTCCTCAGAACTCATACTGTCTGTGGAGTTTTACAAAAAGCATATTCAGAAAAATTACATAGAATAACAATCGTCAAGATGAGAGAGGATCACAAGTCAAAAGAAAAGTCATTCTGTCAGGTTGTTTTCAGCAGTGGTACTCTGAGTTAATTACACAGCAGCACATAAGAGTTCATCTGTGAATATAGAGAAAGGGTGATGATGTCTCAAATGGATATTTACAATGTAGAGCAACAGGGACAACTTCTCATTGCTGCTTATAAATGCATGCTTTAGCCCATCTCTCAAGAAGAATAGGATGCTCATTTGTTTCTATGACGGTACAGGAGAAATGGATTGAAACGTTTTCAAAAATGTTAAGACATGTTTTTCCGTATTGTAGTATTACTTTGTGAGGTGGTTGTACCTTGTGATTGAAAACAGAGGCCTAATCTAGGAGCCCAAGTTACTAGTGAGAGATTCTATACTTAAAGATAAAATCGACAGAAGCTGCTGACCCCGTGGTTGAATTAGGGAAAGGCTGAAAGAAGCTGAGAAGGAGGACGACCCTGTAGGAGGAACAGCAGTCTCAACTAACCTGGACCCATGAGATCTCTCAAACACTGGACCACCAACCAGGGGGCATACACCAGCTGATATGAAGCCTCCAACACATATACAGCAGAGGACTGCTGGGTCTGTGTTCTATCAGAGATGATGCACCTAACCCTCAAGAAACTGGAGGCCCCAGGTAGTTTAAAGGTCAGGTGGGATGAGGAGTTGGGGGTGGAGACATCCACCTGGAAACAGAATGGTGGGGAGGAGGTATGGGATGTGGAACAGTTGGAGGGTGGATTGGGAGAGAATAAAATCTGGAGTGTAAAAATATTAACTAATTAATTAATAAAAAAAGAAAAATAAATATGAAATGGTAATCTCTGGAGGAGACTATACTCTGGCCATCATGTATGTGCACACACATGTACCCCCACACAAGAACATGTACAGACAAAAGAAAAGAGAATATGAAAAATCATATTTAATTACATTAAAATATAAAATGATGAAAAAGATATTGCCTTTCTTACACATTAATGTTGTGTGCTCTTACAAGTGAATACTACATATTATCTTGTTGAATCAAGATCAAAAGCTGACCATAAGATTTATATAAAAATAATAATGATAACCAATGTTAAAAATCTCAGCCACATGCACTTATTTCTATGCTGCATCAGTTTCCACCATTAAATAGCCCAAAATACTCAAGATTGGTTAAGCTAAAGCTCAATGTTCTTAACATTCTTTAATAATAATCTCTTTACTTTCTGAGGTCTTTAATTTAACATTTTAGATTGTTGCTTATACTAAATGTAAAAGGCAGATTTGAATGATAGATTATACTATAGTCTTCAAATTCACTAACATTCTAAAATAGAACATGATCAACAGTATTCAAAATGAAAGTCTCATTCTAATTGACTGAACTGATTCACATGTGTGTGGTACAAAGTAATCTGAAAAACATCCCAACCTCCATAATGCCACAAAAAACTTCACCATAGTAAACTATTTCCTACATAACCCATATTCACACTTAAGAATTATAATTCAAACTGAATCCAGACTGTAAACACTTAGGAAACCATCAGCTTTAAGGTTTACAAATGTTTTTTTCTCTTTGACCTGGTATTGTGACAGAAATGAGAAAACTGAATAAAGCAAATGTACCTTGAATGTGAGCAATACCATGAAAGAATAGAAAGTAGAAGAGAGGGCACATATCCAAGTACACATAAGTGTATGTTCCTGAGGCTGCACACTTCTGGCTTCTATTCTTGGCTGTACACTTAGACTTCAGATTATTTAGTTTATACAACCAGATCTCTCCAGGGAACAGTTTCACTGAGTACACCCAGGCCTTATACTTCAGACCTCAGACTAATTTTTTATTTTTTTTTTAAAAAAAACATCATTGGTGTATCTTGTTCCAAGACAGTTAACTTCTTGATTGGAGAGTATCAAATAGATTTTCAATCTCTATAGTTCACAGGCACTAGCCCACTGTCAGATGAGCCCTAATCAGGTAATCAAACACAATAAATCACTGATTTATTATTATACACATTTTATGGCTTCTGTCCCTCTGAAGAGCACAGACTAACAAAGTAATGGAGACCTTTCTTGTTTCCTCTTAAGTCTGTTGCCTTCAGATTGCACTAATGAATGTAATTTTTCATTTCTATGGTCTGCATAAAATTTTTCTCACATTTTTAAAAAAATCAAATATTCTAGATTGATTTTCCATTTTAAAAGAAACAGCTTTTCTGTGATTTGAATTTCAGAAAATGTGATACCTTTTAAATGTCTATAAACTGAAAAAACTAACTTTAAAAATCATCTGTATGTTTGAAATCATTTTAATAAGCCCCTCTCTAATTTTTAGCATTAAGTCTACAGTTTACACTAAATTCCTTATTGATTTATACTTCAACTGTCTTTTAAAAAAAAGTTTGGTGCCTTGTTTCCTTGACAACAATTGAGTAGCAGTAATTGAAGGCGTGAAATAGTAGGTTAGCATGTAAAAAATCAACTAAGAAAAGAGGTAAGATTTGACATGTTGAATCCTATGTGAAAAAGAAACATTTAAAAATGTTAAATATTAATGATACAGCATAATGCATGTTCTCATTAAAACAACATTATAATGGAAAGACCTCCCTCAACACTGATATTTTTTTTCCAAAAAGCAAGGCATGGAAATGACAAAAATTTTTGAAAGAGCTGTTGACAAATGATGTTTTTATGCTCTAGTTTTTGAAAGAGAAATTGAACAGCATAAGTAGTTCTCAAATGCAGGAAAAGTTCATGCGCTAATGAACTTTATACCATAGCAGGCATTCTTTATTTCCACCATTCCCTTCCTCTTTCACTCATTTCCCAACACAATATCATGTACGTGACTTTCCAGCTAGGTATTGAGTCAGGTCAAGGTGACTACAGTTTCCTAAATGTGTAATAAAATAGTAATCAAGTAAGCATAAACAGAGTGACCCCGTCTGTACATTTAGTATGTGTCATCATAGTAATAGTATTCTAAGAGTTGCTCTGACCCAGGTGACTTTCTAATTGACATGACACCTGACTGAGGCAACAAGCAATGGACAAAAGATACACAGAGAGAGAGGGAGAGAGAGAGAGAGAGAGAGAGAGAGAGAGAGAGAGAGAGAAGCTGGAAGTAAAAGTGGATGGGCTCTGCGGACATATGGAGAAACACTGGCAGCATCCCAGAAACCCAATGCATTTATTATATACAGTGCAAGTAGAAGGTAGTTTTAAATAGTCTTGATCAGGGTAGGGCATTCTCTTTTGGAGGCATTCTCAGGCTTCAGTTATCCTACGAAAGAAAGCTGTGCTTGTTGCTTTCTGCACATATTGTCATCATCCATTCTCTGACCAATGGAAGGCCATGCCATTCCCATGGGCATGAGGCAATGGAGTCCTTGATACCATTCTCAGCAATAATACACATTTACTTGGGACTTGATCTTCTCTCTGCAATGAGTACTGAATAATGATTGGCAACTTGATTGAAAGAGTAGAAGAGGATTACTTCAAAACCCTAGAAACAGTGTGTGGTAGAAATGTATACAAAGCTTTGGAAAAACTGGCTGGAGCAAGGGCAGACAGAAGCATCACAACTAGACTGAGAAACTGAGACTGGAGGCAAAGGATGGCACAGACAGTATCAGAAGAACTGTGTGGCATTACCACATAAATCTGCTTTACCTACATTATTGTAAGTATCTTATTTTTAAAATAAATAAATAGCAAAATCTAGTGTTAGAAAATGATAAAATACCACCTTTCCATCTTTTTTTATAAACTTTGTCTTGAGTGAAAGCTGTATCTACCACCCTTTGCCCCAACAGCCAGGATGTTCGGAAACCTTTGCAAATTGAGTTGGGTTCTTCTAGGACCTGTCCCAGAGTCTTGGGTCAGGGGGAATCTTGAGGACACCAACAGTAATTTTTTTCCCAATTACTTCACATTCTGTCTGCACATGTAAGTCAATTTTGGTGGGGGCACTAGAAGATAATACTTTCTCCCGGACTTCAAGATGGACAACGAAAGCACATCCAGACTCTATCATCTTCATCAGCCCTTCTCTGACTCCCACCCTCTTAGACATGGTTTACATCCAGTTCAGGGACAACGCTCTTTATGTTTTCCTCCTGCTAGATCTCATGACAGCAATAATAAGAGCCTTGGTTTTAGTACTATTCCTCTTTGATTTATCTTTGTTACTTATAACTTCAGCCTCACAGTTCAAGTGGACAACAGGCCCAATTAGATCTACTTTGCTGGAGAATGCTCACGTTGTAACCAGATCTCATCATGTTCTCAGGTCTTCTGTCTGAGTTCTTCACAATAGGGTTGCTACAGATAACTGTGGTGCACTGGTACCTTACATATATGAAAGAAAGAAAGTGATGTGGGGGTGGGATAAGAAAAGTGTGATCAACAGATGCTAAATTACTGTTAGGTAAGAATAAGAGGTACTCCTGTGTGATTCCTCAGCATGGTAATCCAGTTGACAAAAATGGATCCTACATTTCAAAAACTTAAGAATAAGTATACTAAAAGTTTTGCCAAAAGAACTGATAAATGAGCCTAGCCTCATGCCATACACTTGTGCCACAGCCATAGAGAGGGTAGGGAAGAGGACTGTAAGTTCAAAGCCACAGAGTGAATTCAAGGCTAGTCTGAACAACAGGGTGAGTCATTATCTCAAAATATAAACAAAAAGAGAGTTATTGAGTATGATTCAGAGGTAAAGTGCCTGTTTACCATGCATGAGGCACTAACTTCAATGCTTAGTATCACAAAAAAAGAAGAGAGAAGTTTGAAAATGCCAGTGTCTTTGATCCTATTCAGAAATTGCATACTATGTACATGTATTGAAACATTAAACAGTATCCTGTTGATGTATATAATTTTCCAACTTCCCATAGTATTTAAAACCTAAACAAAGGGGGATTCAGAAATAACCCAGTGGTTAAGATCAACTATTGCTTTTGAAGATGACCAGATCACGTTCCTAACATTCATATCCACTAGATTGAGACTACCTTTAACTCTATCTCCAGAGGATGCAACACATCTTCTGAACTTCACCAGCACCGAAACTCATCTGCCTATACTTACACGGAGACATACATAATTGAAATAAGAAGAAGAAATCTTTAAAAAAAAAAAAACCTTTAAAATCTTAATGATGTAGGTAAAAAGGGAGAATTACAGAACCTGGAAAATCTCTGAGGGAGGGAGTCTAAATTGTAAGAAATCTATGGTTCTCCTCATACTTATATTATGTATAAGGTTTAAAATCTATTTCTTACTATTGTTTTCATTCTCAGCAAAAGTCTATTCTCAATCTTTTCTCTGTTATAGTAAAGTGAGATAAACACTATATGAGTTACTGCCCTCCCTTTTTCATCAGTTTATTGGGTCTTTCTTTCCTAAAATTCACATTCCCTATACTCTCTTGGCGTGTTTGACTACATGTGGTAAAATGGAAGCACAGTAGGCAATTGAATAACAGTTTGGAAGAAGGATAGAGAATTCCTCTGTCCTACCTCAGAAGACATTTTCTTTGGTATCTTCCCTTTAAGCTTCTATGGTTCCAGCTGTGGGTAGTTTATCCTTAGTTTGAAGTCTTAGTCACCAGTTCCAGCTCTTTTGATTTTAACTCTGTGTTTCATGTTCATTTCTTAACTAACACTCCTTATTAAATTTCTCTTCCTACATTCCTACATAAATTTCATAGAGCAATTTCATGATTGATAATAATATGGTCAAAACAAAGTTACTTGAAATCCAACAAATACCTAAAAATAACTAAGTTTTCTCATAAATTTTCACATTTCTTGAGAGTATATTTCTTAATGTTCCCAAAATACCATGCATTTCTTCTCATAAGATCTTAGATTATTATTCACTTGATTTTTTACAATTTTTAGAATTTTCACCTGGTTCCTAATAGAATATCATTGACTATAGCAAAAGAGATAGTTTTGAAAACTACCTTCTTCACACAGGGAACAGATACAGACCCAGATAATACTCGGGTTTGGGCAGGAAAATGGGCTTAGTGGATATAAGAGAGCATGAGAAGTGTTAATCCAAATGAAAGGTATGAAACAAAAACTGGAAACCTACTTACAGCCATGTTAAAATATGAACGTTAAAAAGAAAAACAAAGAAAAGAATTTGAAAGGAGATATCCTGAATGGATGGTAAAGGTTGTTTCCAGAAGCCAAGGGTTATTAAACATAAACTACTTATGAATTTTTAGGTGGAGAGGCACTAAAGGGCTTTAATATGGGTTTGTGTGATTCTCCATGTTTGATTACCACATCTAGATGAAATGATCTTATTTATGAAGACACTACACGCCTTGGAGGCATGATATAGAGAAATAAGGCTGCAACAGATCCAAGAAGGCTAGCTTTCATAGCTCTGGTAGGTTCTAGTCAGGCTACCAAGAGAGAAAAAAAGACAGTGCTCTTACTCAGCTGTAAATTTCATTTTATATGAGAACAAAATACTTGACAAGGTACATCTGCTAGTTAAATAGTGGCAATGCTGTTACGAGAGTAACCGACTGCTCTCTGATAGGATTTGAGACATACTCCACAAGAAAGAATCCATTCATAGCACTGTAAACAGGTCAGAAACCTACAGTAGGGGAGATCACATGCACGAGCATGAGACCTTTGTTCATCCAAACTGAAATTGGATCAAACTGCCTTCTGAATATTTACGTTTACTCTAATAGACAAATGCTATTCTTGGATTTGACCAAAGAATCCTCTCTAGTGAAATACGATGAATGCAGAGATTTATGGCTAAACATAGTGCACATAGTAAATGACAGACATACATTTGCTCAGCACTAAACTAAAATTATAAGGACATCTCCTGTAAAGTTTGGGAAACATTGCAGATGAAGGAGTGGAAAGAATGTAAGAGCTCCACAGTAAGGAGAGGGCTACGAAATGTCATCTTCTGGGTAGGTCATTGAAATCACAAAGTCACAGCACCTATGGATGCTTACACTGTGTCTAAACAAGAATGGGTCCATTAACAATCACATACAGATTAAGGAGGGGCTCATAGACCCTACCCCTCACTGCTCAACTATTTACTGATAGATTCAGTGACATGCTAAGTTATCTCCCGTTATACACACACTGCTGACTGAATGGTTTCAATCGACGGCGCCAAGCCAATGGTTAGACTAAATGGTCCGCCAAACAAGACTAAGTCATTAATCTTGCAAAGGGACTTGTGGGGTTAAGGAGTTGTATTAATGAAGATAGGAGAGAGACCAGAGAGGGGAGTGAAGGAGAGATTAATCAGAATACGTTATATAAATTTATGACATTGTCAAATAAAATTAATCAAATTTTTAAAAATAAGAGTTATAAGATGTTATTGTAGATAAGGATATATTTGCCACCAACCTGAGGATCTGAGTTGTACCCTTGTATACAAATGGAATGAGGAGAGGACATGCCTTGGATGTTGTCTTCTTACCTCAAACACACACACACACACACACACACACACATATATACTTATAAAATAATTATATGAAAAATATTTACCTAAATTTTTAATTTGATCATTGCTTCAAACATTGCTACTTTTATAGCACAGTGTTTAGCATAGTGACCTTGATGGCCAACTTTCATAAATTTGTCATATAATTGTAGTGAATTTGTCTGCATTTCCCTTCTATCTTTACAGTTTGGTGATTGAGTTCCAAGACTGCTTCTAGACATGGCCATGAGCCCAATTTACATATGCATTAAACGTCTAACCCTGTCTGACAAATATAAGACAATGAATGTAAATACCATTTTTCCGTAGAGTGTGTCTTCTCCTTGCAGTGGAACATGACACAGTATGAGCATGGCCTTTCTATCCTGCCAGAAGATAGCACAGAGCCACACTCAGTATTACATTTAAGGTCATCAGAGACTATGCAGCCCCCAGCCTGTCTACCAGGTGCTATGAAATGGAATTATGTTTACAGCCAACATCAGGCAGTTCAGTCCAAATAGCTATGCTACAAAATTGACAAAGAAAGAAATTTCTAATATTTAAATTAGTAACTTTGAGAAAATGTTTTTAATGCATAAAATATAGAATGTATCCACAAATATGACCTATACTATTATTTAATATTTTATTAAAACATTATATTATTGAATTAAATATGTACCTTTTTCTTAGACCTAATTTTAAAATATTTATCCTGTACTGTTTACTTGCATATCATCTCTAGAATATTTACAATGGAGCCAAAGTAAAATACATATGAAGAATAACAAGTAGCAACTAGAGGGATGCAGTTATAACATGAAGACATTAAAGAACACCTTGCTGGTTTTGGTAGAGTGCATAAAGATACTGAACCATAGGGACAGAGGTGAGAATCCTTTCATAACTGATGGAGCTGTTCTTGGAAACCTTGTGATTATTTTTCATCCTCTCATTAAGAGATAGATAAGCTGGGGAGTTCAAAGAGTGACGAAGGCTTGGCTGTCATTGGTTTACATGCTAAATACATATTGATTGTCTAAATGATAATGGGAGAGAACAAAAACAATCCATGGATGTTGGAAATGATTGAGAGCCACTCTGTCTTGTCTGCCAGACAAGCAGATCCAGAGCCCTAAAGACCACTTTGAGCAAAGAACATGATTAGTGACAAGAAAAGGATTTTTATCTATCCCATCTCAAATGCTCAGGGCCAGGCCACACAAAAATAACTATTAAATAAAATAAAAAAGAATTTGTGTTTTATATAAAAGCAAACCACATAAGCATGTACACATGTACACACACACACAAATGCACACACTACAAAGCACAGATGGTGTATAGCAGGCACTGCTCAGTTTGCAGTCAGGATCATAACTCCTGTTTTTAACTTTACTAGTCCTTCCCCCTTCTAGCTTGATTACCATTTATACAGAGTGAGGAAAAATACCTTGACCTTGTAAATTTATCTCCAAAAAAGAAACAGAAAATGGAAAAATATCAAGTTACTGCTTCCATAGATGGCTGTATTATGTACAGTGTCACAGGAAAGAAGGTAGGGTTATGTTTTAGCCAGATAATATTTCCAAAATGATTTCTCCACAGCCTGAAACTTCTTATACCCACATATAAGTATACTTGAACTTAGTGCTACTAAGTGTTGTTTTTATTATAAATTTTCTTAGAAACAAAATTATTTACCAGTTTCTAAGCGTTTCAGTAAGTTGTATATTCTTATGCTGCTCACATGAACAGAAAAATGTGCTTGGACAGATGGCTTGCTGGTTAGCAGTATATTCTGCTCTTGCACCAGCTCCAGCTCCAGAGGGATCTTGTGTTGCTGGCCTTTGTACTTTGACACTCATGTGCACATGCTCATACACAGGCACACACAACACCCATATTAGAACTCAAAAAGAAATCTTTGTGAATATACACATATGGATATATATGTATATGTGTGTGTTTTTCATTAAAATGTCTTTAGGAGGAAAATGACTATTTAAAGAAAAATATTAATGTATTTTGAGATTTACAACATACAAAAAATAAAACATGTAAGAAAATAACACAAACACCATGAGAAAATGATTTGAAATTTGCTTGATTTTCACATATTTCAATATTATATTATATAAATTGATTGAATAAAAAGTATATTACGTATGTAAAAAAAAACACTTTGTGTTTCTGAAGTAAGGAATAGATTTCATTTCCCTTTTATTATTGGTAACGCTAATAAATGAATTTAAAATGACTAAGGCCAGGCATTAAAATTATAAAATATAGTTAGAGTATTTAATAATATTTATCTAAATAATATATGGTATAAATATTATAGTAATATAAAATATATTATAATCTTGTAATATTTGTGGTTCACTCAGAATTTATATAAAATTTACTATCTGTAGCTTTAGGACTTGGAGTTCAGGAAGCACATTAAGTTACAAAATTTGCTTCTCCCTACTTATATTTTCTATCACAAACATGGCTACAATGAGCTTTTTGCTACCTTACAGTCTCCAGGAACTAATGTTTTAGGTTAAAGGTAAAAGACCTACATCATTGATAATCCTATAGATAATAAAGCCTTTGTTAGTTTTATTTGCAGAACTTATATTTTACAGTTTCTATTCATCATTTTATTCTTTATAACAGCCCACAGCTTCTGTCTTAGTCAGGGTTTCTATTCCTGCACAAACATCATGACCAAGAAGTAAGTTGGGGAGGAAGGGGTTTATTCAGCTTACACTTCCATGTTGCTGTTTATCACCAAAGGAAGTCAGGACAGGAATTCACACAGGGCAGGAACTTGGAGTCAGGAGCTGATGCAGAGGCCATGTTACTTATTGGTTTGTTTCCCCTGGATTACGCAGCTTGCTTTCTTATAGAACACAAGACTACCAGCCCAGGAATGGCACCACCCACAATGAGCCCTTCCACCCTTGATCACTAATTGAGAAAATGCCTTATAGCTGGATCTCATGGGAGGCATTTTTTCAATGGAGGCTCCTTTCTCTGTGATAACTCCAGCTTGTGTCAAGTTGACACACAAAACCACCCAGTACATCATCCTTCCTTCCATACATTAGATTACATCAAGAATATAGAAAATGAAATGAAATAAAACATATGCTAGCTGTCACCAGATTGGACCACTATCAACCAGACAGTCAAATGGCATGCTAGTGTTTGTAGAGATCATCACCAGTGATGGAGGATATTTCTGGATAAATCACTCCTAGGGGTCTTTTGGAAACACACGCCCCAACTCTAGAGATCAAGACACCTACCCTATCATTATTAGGGGATACCAGATTGAAAGTTAAGGAGAATGAGTATAGAAGCTTTACACAGAGAACAGACATAGAATAAAATCCTTTTTATTCCTGAAGAAAAAAATAGAACTCAGCCTGTGCCTCTTGCTTCTCTTTCACTATAATACATGTATGTAAGCAATAGGCAAGAATACTGATTCTAATCATAATCTGTATAAAAATAAACACTAGAGTTTTAGCCTCTTTCTTAGCTTCCACTTCGTGAATGAATACAGCTGTTATTTCATATTCTAGATATGGAACTAACTGGAGTTACAAAGATGGATAGTGATCTCGGCATATAAGATCTGGCTTATTCTAACGAGTTTTTGAAAAATTGTTCTTCTAAGAGTATTCTCCACAGAAGGATTCTTGGGATATACAGTTAATATTTGGCTTTTCTAGGAGTTGGGTAGAGGCTTCATTTGGTAAAGTATCTGATATAACATAAAGACCTGATTTCACAAAAATCCATATAAAACGTTGAGCTCATGACAAATGCCTATAATGTTCAATAGACATGAATACAAGGATCTATAAAGCAGTCAATCTAGCAAAATCATGGAGCTTTGGGTTCTCTAAGATCCTATCTTTAAATGTAAAGATGGAGTTTGTTTTGTGAGTGGCCATTTACTGCTAGGCATGGGGGTGGCTACCCTTAAGAGTGTTTGTTTCCTCATTGAGACTATCTTGGAGAAAATTAATTTTTTTATTTATAAGTGATTATCAATTGGAGCTAGCATCTGAATGACAGACAGGGAGTGTGCCCACTTTTAAAACTCAATGGCATCTTTGGAGGTTTTTGGTCTCACAATGTCATGTCAGGATTTTTTGTCGTAATTTTAACATTACAAGTCTTTTGTGTATATGTTATGGCTTCCAGTTTTGTGTATTTATGAAATTCCATGTGTGTGAAAATGTGTGTATCTCAACATCCATATGTGTTGCTTCCTGTGCTTTTTCTTTGGCTCATTTTCTTGTTTTTTTTTTTTTTGTTGTTGTTGTTTGTTTGTTTGTTTTTCCCCTACTCTGGATTATTAGTTTTTGTTTTATCTTATTTTATTATTATTCCTTAGATGCCATTTGTTTATTTTCTACTCGTTATTTTGACCAGGTTGACCTAGAACTTACAAGTCACCTACTGTCACCTCAAAGTGCTGTAATTAAAGCTTCCGATCTAAGGAGAGGCAGAAAGTGTGTGGATGTGTTTGCAGGGCAGGTGGTGAGGAATTGAGAGGAGTTGCAGAGGGGGGACCTGTAACCCGAATATATGGTGTAAAAACAAATAAATTTCAATAAAAGGAAAACGATTTTAAAGTAAAGTAGT
This sequence comes from Rhynchomys soricoides, assembly GCA_019843965.1. Classification (NCBI taxonomy): domain Eukaryota; kingdom Metazoa; phylum Chordata; class Mammalia; order Rodentia; family Muridae; genus Rhynchomys; species Rhynchomys soricoides. The sequence continues at coordinate 31,534,924 of JADRCH010000005.1, read as the reverse complement.
ACAAACGGAGAGTGATCAAGGAAGTAACCCCAGACATGAATCCATACATAATGCCACACGTATTATACGTACCGGAGTGCACACATACCCTTAATTTTCTACTGAGTTGGCATTTACTTTAATGTACCAATGGGAAAGATTAGGTTATTTACATGAAAACTACAAAGGCAACAATTATCGTGTTGCTAGGAACTGCCTTTTGTTTGTTGTTTTGTTTTGTTTTGTTGTTATACATAACAATCAATACTAATAAGAACTAAGCAATAGCCAGAACACAGGCAGACTTCTAAGGCTCACTGGTTGTTTTGTATATAAGGTTTTATTGAAAATCAAGTGATTCTACTCCTGTGCACAGGTATTTTGTGTAGCTGGGATTTAAAGAGCATGTTGCTGTAATAAAAGCCAAATGGTCCACAAACCCTGAACACACTCTCTCCTTGACTTACAGTGTGCTTATATCTGAACAGCTCCATCACAAAATAAAAACATTATAAGTTGATAAGTTATTTAATGCATACAACCTTTTAAACATCATAGTAGCTTGGCTTGTTTTATATGTGCTCAGAGCATGCCCATCAACATGCTGTTTGCACAGCACTGTCTTATATGACAATATTGTCATATAATATCTCATGCGAGTTTAGGGGTGTTGTGCTAAAACTAAAATGTCAGAATGATCTTATAGCCTCAGGATACAGAGAGAAATGCTTTGTAGAATATAAGGTGTCAAAACCACAAACGAACATATATATATATGCTTTCAAACTTGAAGCTCAGAAATATTTACTATTTGATCCTTCACAGAAAGTTTCCAATGTATGATTTCGATGTTCACCATTTTATATAAATTTAATGATCAGAGGTTTTGACCCTTTCTTCATCTTAAAAAGGAATCAATTAATGTCTATGTAAAAAAGAAGAAAGAAAAAGAAAGGAAGGAAGGAAAGAAAACAGAAAAAAGAAAGGAAGGATGGAAAGAAAGAAGGAAGGAAGGAAGGAAGGAAGGAAGGAAGGAAGGAAGGAGATAGACAATACCTACTAACTGATAGAAATATAAATCTAGGGCTAGAGTTTGCTGTCTCCACTACATACCAGGTCCGGACTCACCTCTGGTGATTCATTACCCTATTATCCTACCTGCTGATGAATACTAACTTTTTAAGCTTAACTTCATGGATTTTAGGATTCATTCAGAAATAATTAGAGAAAAGCCTAGATAAATGTGACCTGCTTTTCCTTGTTTCTAGTTTTCACTTGCTCCCTCATGCCTTCAGTTTTGAAAAAATGCGTGATTTATTCTCATATAGTATTTATTATCCTCTTCAAATCTATTGTTTGTAAATAATTCTTGGGGGATTTCTACGTCCCCCTTTTCTCAAATAATTGATGGGAGTTTTTACACTTGTGTTAGCCCATTTTAACTCCCAAATAAAGCTCAGAGACCTAGTACTTTTATTAACAAGCTGCAAGCCTAAGTTGATCAGGTTCTGAGCTATTCTGACACTGTAAATTTACCTATTTCCCAGCTACCTAGTCCTTTGCCTTCAATCGGTACCTTGCCCTCACTTCATCTAGTCTATGTGTCTCCTCATGGAGATGCCCTTAGCAGCCTGATCATGGTAACTCCTCATGGTCTCTCCATACCTATCTCTCCCTGCGGTCCTTCAATACCTTCTTTTCTCCTTTGGGAACCAACAACTAGTATTAGAAGTCTCAAGCCTATTCTCTTCTGCCCAGCTAATTGGCTGATCAACTGTTTATTAAGCTAATTAGGAGGATATGCAGAAGAATCTTTACAAAATACTGAGACTATTGATGTTTCATAAAAATTAACAATATCAGAGTCTGGTTTGTACTCCACTCTGACAGAAATCAGCATTTGAATAATACAAAGACTGTCTTTACACAGTAAGTAAAAGCATCCTCCAACAACTGATTTCACTAACAGGGCAGTCTCTCACTGATTCTTTACTTATCTCTTTGCAAAATGCTTGTTGAATTCTATGGTAGATTTTCCTCATGCAGTTTCACAACAGAAGTGCTTCCTCATAATTTCCCCCTCAGATGATAAATATCTATGGAAAAGAAGGTTTTCATTTGTACAAAACCATGGCAGCTAACATAGGTTAGCAAATATACAGAGCACTAACATCCAGATCCTGAGACTCTTCTACTGAGGCTTTGAGCCAGGTCCAAGCATAGTATCCACTGTTGATAATGAATGGTCAGTCAGAAGGAAATATAATTTACAGATAGGGCAGAACTTCTTAGGGGAATGTTTATGACGTATGCAGAAAGCAGAGGGTCAAGTTTGAAAAAGTTTCCTTTGGGGATCACAGGTAAACAGTGATTAATGAATTAAAGAATATCCCTTGTGTTCAACAAACATCTTTCCCCAGCTAGCCATTACTCTCTGCTGCTTAGGGCAGAGAAGACAAGAATCTAGAGATACAAGTCACTTTACTAATGGAAAGCAAATTTCTGTAGTTATGGGAGTTGTCGATTTCAACCAAAATGGCAGAGTTTATAAAATGTCATGGCCCCAGGAAACAGTAAGGCATTTAGAAGTCAGTGCTCCACTGCCTGTAAAATTCTTGTCTTTTCTGAGTCTACCATGACAGTCACCCGTACCCATGTGGTCCATAGGCTTTCTCCTCTGTATTCTAGGGATTTTTCTCTCACATTAAATAGAAGTATTAATCCTACCTTTAACATCTCACAAGATTCATATGACATTCCAACAATAAACCTATTGTTGACAGATGCTGGTGTGAAAGGAAGAGGTTAAATTGTACTCCAGAAGCTCTTATGAAAGTGTTTAAATGCAATCATGGTTGACCAGCATTTGAGATTTGCTTTTTTTTCTCTGTTATCAAAACCTTTGTTCAGACCAACTATTCTGTTTATTTTGACCTCTTTGAGTAGGATTAAAGTCCCCTAGCTCTCCCTGTACTTCACTTTGAATCCATTATAGATGCAAGCACTCAAATCCACGATAAAGCTAGGCTTGTATTCTAAATTTGAAGCTAAAAGATAACCTTGACATTTTATGAAGTCAATTTCATTCATTAGGCAAATTGCCACATTTGAGAATAAGCAAATTAAGCATTTTCATCTGTCTTTTGGCTTGTGTGAGTAGTGTAATCACCACAGATTGTGTCATGGATCAGATTCAAAGCCATGTAATTGTATGTCAGTGGGCGATACTGCACAGAGCATTCTCCTGGGGTTCTTTCCAAGCCCACCTTCAGCTTCACACTCTCTTTGGACATACCATGACTTCTGATATACAATAAGGATCATTTGGAAGCATTGTTCTTTCAAGCCTCTTAGACCATATCCAATTTGGACGATCTTGCTGTCCCCATCTTAAACTGAAGTAATAATAATACACAGCAAAAGTAATGAATAGTTGCCTATTGTTTGTGAGAATTGTGTGGCAAAGAAACACTCTGCATGTGGACCCCTTCCAGGAAACTCAAATTTGTATTATTAATCCTTGTTGTAAATTGCCACCATCTATGGAAATTGCTACAGTGCAAACTGCAGAAATATATTTCCATTGTTAAAAACCTAATTGATTCATTTAGAGCCTTCTTTTGTTAATCCACCAAATCACAGCTACTAAATATTGCATGTTATAGCCATAGATACAGTCATTATTAGCATGACAATTATTGTGGGGCTTTTCTTTCAACCCACATCATATATCATTTTTCCCATTTAATATAATATGACCTATTCTTCAGGAAAATTTATTGCAACTGAGTTTATTGAAACTGAAATTAAAGTTCATCTTCAAAAGCAAATGATTTCAAGAGAGCAGTCTAATAATCTATCTCCACTCTCAGTGAGTATGTGTGCTTCTCTACCCACATATGGACATATTTTTGTGTTGTTATAAATTAAATTGTGGGGACATTTAAAAACCTGCTCTTCACAAATACCCCTGATCTATTATTTCAATCTCTTTCCCTAAAATAAAACTGAATAAACCTTTTATAATTAGGTTGACTTGATATAGTAATAAAACAACATAAAACCCTTTCTCTATTCCCCTTCATTGTTTGTTTTATACTAATGATTGTAAAGATACTTCATAGTAATGAAAACTAGCAGTTTATATTTAGTATGCGGAGCATTATGTGCTTCCTACCCATTCGAATCCACATAAGAGGTAACTACCTTATGTTCCCCATCTTTGGCACAGTTAAATGAGAGGGCTGGTTATGACCGCTCATTGAAGTTGGAAGTGAAGCTGTATTATCTTGAACCCAAATCCTTAAGATCTGCCTCTGTATCTTCAGTCCTAAGCCACCACCTCATAACACAAAACCTAGGTTTTTTTTCTTTCTTTCTTATTTCACTGCTTATTGAAGATGCACTTATGTTAAGCATCACCAATTCCAACCCCTAGCAATCTTTTCTCCATGGTGGTATAAACTCTGCTATTTCCTGGAAGGGTATAGCACTTACAGATTTTACTCAACTATTTAACATGAATTTCTATTTTGTAATTAAAACATGAGTAGGGATCAGTAGTGTTGCCATCAGCCTTTACCAGTCTATGCTTTAGTGGATGGTAATTTCATCTAGAGCATCCTTTTGGTAACACGGAGGTACTCACTGTCACGTGTAAACTACCAACATTCGCAGGTAATATAAATTTGAACATGTTTTTCCTCCAGAGAAATATGTTGACATTTCATTACTTATCTTACAAAAATAAACAAGGTTAGGGAATAATTTACATATTTTTATATAAAATATGCAAACCAAAAATGATGCTTCTAAAGAGTAACATGTCTCTTGGATGGCACTTATTCTCCCTCACTTTCTCTGCTCTTCCTACTTTTTTTCATTTTTTCAGAAATTACATCTTGATTTTCATGTCCAATTCCTGACTCCTCTGTGAAAATATCTTTCAATCTCTTGGTGTCTTTGCAAACTTCTATATCAAGTTCTAAAGTAACTTTTTTTACTTGCAAATTAGAGTGGAAAACGCTTGGACTTAGATGGAGGTAAAAGGAAATTTCCTATTACAGCATCTGCAAAAATAGGAAAGTCACTTACAACTTCCCCGCCGTGCTTTTGAGAAACTTCACTTGTTTTCTTCAAAGAAGAAAAATGCTTCATGAAAGCCTAATAACACATTTAAATTACTGAGGATAATTTGAAAATTTAACTTTTATGGAATTTAGATGATTACTAGAATCCCAGCAAATAGCATAATGGACATAATTTTTATAACAATTGAGAATTACTCTGTGCATGATACACTCACATTGATTTGAACCTCACATTTTAAAACTATACTTAACCCAACTCACCAATCAAAATGATTTTCTTGGCAAAATAGAATTATCTTGAGAAAAACTTTAGGTAGCCTATCCTGTCCTAATTTAAATTAAAGGTCATGTACTTATTTATGATATCAAAGCATATAATCGTTAGCTATTTCATAATTTTATACAAATCATCCTGAAAACCAATATATAGATATATAGATATTTAATTATTTATTCGTACACATAAATGCATACATTTATCATTTTGTTTTAGAATTTAAAGAGGATAGTTGCTGATACTCAAGTCCCTTATATAGAATTATTGGTATTTGCAGGAAACCTATACACAGTGTACTATATTTTTAATCTTTAAATTTTTTAAAAAGTGCATACATAGATACTGTATTTACATCTCTCCCTGTCTTATCAATATATGCAAAAGTACATACTCAGACATATTTTACTGAGTCCACTTGTATTATTGTACTATGTACATATGTTTAGGGGTGACAACTCAGTATTAGATAGCCTATTAGGGTCTTGATCCCTGAAGGAAACTAATTCTCCCTCTCTCACACCCAATAATTGTCTACAGATCTTTATAGAGAGTTTAGTGGGACCTTGCGAGATTTTCCTATCCCCACGAGTATGTCAGCTGGTGTACTTACTATGCAAATCTTGCTGGGGAAGCAAAACTTCTGTTGAGATTGCATGGGTCCAGTTTCCCTGAGTGTCTATGTCACTCTAGGTATCCTGGTCTCCACTTTTTATCATGGCACCAATATCCAATAGAATGTCCTCACTATGCAATGCTGTATTGAATACAGAATAATGTCAAAAGGCTATACATCTTCATTGTGTAGACAGTTTGTATTTATTGTTTTCAGTTACTCATTGGTTGATCTCTGGGCTATGAAAACCCATGTGTGCAATGGGCTCACTAGATATCTAATATCTATATCTGTTTATATCCATTTGCAATTATTCTTGGACTTACCTTTCTTCCATTGACTCCTAAGTTCCGAAATTACAGTCATACACCAACATGTCTGGTTCAACCATCTGAATTCTTAAATTCCATTACCTAAAGAATTCTCTTTGTTTTAGACATTAAGGTGACATTATGTTAAATGAATTAGTCCAAATACATAAATGGATCACACAACTCACTGACAGGTGGACTCTGACCCAGGTTGCAAATAGAGAGTAAATGTCGTTCCAAGATGTCTGGGGCTGGCTGAGGGTAAATGAAGAGAAAAGATGTTGATCAAAGTGCGTAGAGTTTCAGTGGACAAGTGGAATCGACTTTCTAAGACTTATTATAGAGTTGTGATGCTAAGAATAACATAATAAACATTTTAAAACTGCTAAAAGAATAGATTCTAAGTATTCTATGAGAAAACTGATATTATTTGTGAGATATATATGCTTATTTGCTTTTTTCTCCTATAGTAAAAGGTAGATAGCTGCTCTGTGTCTATTTTAGAAGGCACTAACTTCATAATCATATCACAAAGGACCAACACCTAATATCACCTCTTTTTTTTGTAGATAACTTTCTAGTTCTATTTTGTTGTCCCCTGTGAGTTGCAACCTTGTGATAAAGTTATTTTAAGTTAAAGGTATCTGCCAATAGCTCCATTCACAAAAAGTCCTGGGAAAAGCTACTCACACTGTGTGTTGTGGTCCTGCACATGTGTACCCTGGCAAGCTGACAGATTGCCTTGAGTTCTGGTGCATCATGGGATTCTCAAACCCATTGTCTTGGCTGCAGGAGTTTCTATGTGCACAGAGCAACATTCACATTTTATTCCAGCTAGTCTGCTCAAGGAAGCTGAATACACATGAAGTAACTTTGTGTTTAGGTTTTTGGTTTTGGTTTTTGTCATTGAAGCCTGAGCTTATTGGGTTGAACTGACAGGATACTCTAGAAATAGCACTTTTCTGATAGCTTAAAGGACCAGTATTGCTGATCATGGCCTCTCTGAAGTTCACCTCTTTACCATTCCTTTCCTAAGTCATATACCCAGTTACTAAGTGGTCCATCTACATGGACCACTGAGCACTCCATTCAGTCTCCTTACTGCAAATAGACTAATTTTTTGAAAATATTTGTCTAAATCCATATGAGAAAGAGCATTTCATATATTCATTTACCAAAAACTAAGTTTTGTCACCTAACATTTAATGAGAGAGAGATATTCTGTCAAATGTGATCATAGATAACCTAGAATAGCACAGAGCATGCTTAACAAAACCAAATCAATAAAGAGGCTCAGTAAATGCAATGAATATGACCTCAGTATGGCATAGAAGTTGTAAATTTATACCAAAATAGTGATGAAAGTACAGTATAGTAAGTACATAAAAGAGGGACAGTGGTTTATTACCATGATCAAGTCTCAGGCACAATTGTATATGCCATCCTTCTATGTGACTGACAGGTTAGTTGGCTTTTTAAGTAGCATTACCACAGATGTTTAAAGACAGACTTTACTGTGCGATCACTAGCTACCACACTTGTAATCAAAGAATTCTTAAGCTTTAGTGTAATTACGTAGGAGCAATATTGTATATGTGCTTCACTGTTGACCAAATATTTTTGTGCAATACAAGACTAATTATTATATGCTTGGCACTTTATAATACTTACATTTCAGAAAGAAGTACAAATTCCATAAGGCATGATAAATGCATGCCGGCATCCAATGCTTGTTTTTTGAAGTTCGCATCACTCTGTGAGGCAACTCCTATAAACTACTGAAGGACTCACCCCCCATCATGTGCCTATGGGTCCAGCATCTCTTACTTCCTTATCTAACATGTCATCTAACTCCTTTACTATGGCATTTCCAAACTAACCTCACATATCAGCCCTTCCTTTCCTGTTTCTCTAAATTATTTTCTCTGTCCTTTACCTTCCCTTGGTGAAGTCTGTTCTCTCTAGGTTTATTCCTCTTCTCAAATTTGGGAAAAACTTTATGAATTCACTTTGTTCTCCTTCCCAGTATATGGTGACATTCTTTGAAACAAAATCCTTACATCTGGCTACAGTTTTTATTTTTCTCCATATGCATCTTGAGATTTGCTCTGGGTGTTGTGTTAGCAGGAATAATCTTCCATTTCAAGGTCTCCTGAACGACCAGAAAAGACCACAAATTGAATTTTAATATTCCTTTTCCCAGAATGCTTGCTTCATTTCAACTGATCTTTTCTCATCTTATGAATACCATCTCTTAGATTTTGTTGTTTGCTCCAAGTGAAAATATGTTTCAAAAAACTTAATACACCTAGTAAGTTGGAGCAAACTATAGAAGTAACTTTAAAAAATCAGAAGCAATTTTG